>JAODAL010001750.1:0-120000 GCA_025379985.1 Phyllomedusa bahiana
GAAAAATAAAAAAGTTATGGCTCTGGGAAGGTGAGGAGGGGAAAACGAACGTGTCAACAACAACAAAAAACGCCGGGTCTTTAAGGGGTTAAACTAACATGCAGTTTCTTATCATCTAATTGTTCCCCTAGCAATGGGGTATGTGAGCTGCTTCTCAGCAATTAGCTGCACCTGTTAATTTTTCCCTGGTAGCATATAGGCTAGAGCTGCCTGCTACTGGGTTCAGTCTAGTCCAGCCATTGAGCTGTGAATATGCCCCAAAAATTGCAGGTTTTTTTGAGTAAGTAATGTTCCATTTTTTAGGTGTTTTTTCAGGTATATAAAGCTTCCCTCAGTATGGCAGGTACATATAGGTCCCCTCATGAAGGCAGGTATATACAGCTCCCTTCAGTAAGGCAGGTATATAGATATATGTCCCCTCAGTCAGCCAGTTATATAGATATATGTCCCCTCAGTTAGGCAGGTATATACAGCTCCCTTCAGTAAGGCAGGTGTATAGATATATCCCCCAGTAAGGCAGGTGTATATAGCTCCCCTCAGTAAGGCAGGTATATAAAGCTTCCCTCAGTCAGGCAGTTATATAGATATATGGCCCCTCAGTCAGGCAGGTATATACAGCTCCCTTCAGTAAGGCAGGTGTATAGATACATCTCCCAGTAAGGCAGTTGTATATAGCTCCCCTCAGTAAGGCAGGTATATAAAGCTTCCCTCAGTCAGGCAGTTATATAGATTTATGTCACCTCATGGCAGGTATATAGATCTAGGTCCCAACACGCAGGTATATAGATATAGCTCCCCTCAGCCAGGTATATAGATATAGCTCCCCTCAGTCGGGCAGGTATATAGATATAGGTCCCCTCGGACAGTTATATACTGTAGATATATGTCCCCTCAGTAAGACAGGTATATAGATATGTCCCCTCAGTTAGGTAGGTATATAGATATATGTCCCCTCAGTCAGGCAGAAATATAGATTTATGTCCCCTAAGTCAGGCAGGTATATAGATTTGTATCCCTTCAGTAAGGCAGGTATACAGATACAGGTCCCCTCAGCAGGGCCGGGACAAGGCATTTTGGTGCCCTAGGCAAGTACAGCCAATGGCGCCCCCCCCCCCCCTCGCTCCCCAAAAAATTGCCCTCCCCCCAATTCCTCTCGCCCCTGCGCCAGGTCCTCTCGCTCCCCCCCCCCCCCCTGCACCAGTTACTCTCTGCCCTGCACCACTATGTCCCCTGCAAAACACTCCCACAAAACCGAGACCCAAAACTATTACTACTACTCAAATAATCCTGCTAGACCCTGACCAAATGCAACCACCTCATGTGACTATCAGTTGTACACAGGCTCGACAGACATATACCACCGCCATACAGTGACCAGATAGTGGGAGATACTAGTTGTATGTAGGCTCTGCAGACATATAAGTGATTACACTGCAGTTACATTTAGTGACTCACAGGAGACGTCTTTTCTGATCAGCGTCGTTCACTTTCCCTTTTCTTCTCCATCCGGTTCACACCTTCATGCTGATTTCTCCCGACCAATACTCGTCCCTGCAGATTTGGACACAAATATCTTAGAATCCTCACATTTCCAGTAACTCCTTACTTATAGGTATATATGTCCCCTCAGATAGGAAGCTATATAGGGCCCTGCAGTTAGACAGATATATATGCCCCCTCAATTAAGCAGGTGTATATATAGGTCCACATCAGTTAGGCAGGTATATAGATATATATGTCTCCTCAAATCAGGCAGGTATATAGATATTGTACCCTTAGACAAGCAGATATATAAATATAGGGTCACTCAGGCAGGTATATAGGGACACACAGGCAGGCATATAGGGGCAGTCAGGCAGGTATATAGGGGCACTGAGGCAGGCATATACGGGGAACTGAGGCAGGCAGGCATATACGGGGAACTGAGGCAGGCAGGCATATACGGGGAACTGAGGCCGGCGGGTAGATAGGGGCACTGAGGCAGGCGGGCATATAGGGGCACTGAGGCAGGCAGGCAGGTATATAGGGGCTCTGAGGCAGGCAGGCAGGTATATAGGGGCTCTGAGGCAGGCAGGCAGGTATATAGGGGCTCTGAGGCAGGCAGGTATATAGGGGCTCTGAGGCAGGCAGGCAGGTATATAGGGGCTCTGAGGCAGGCAGGCAGGTATATAGGGGCACTGAGGCAGGCAGGCAGGTATATAGGGGCTCTGAGGCAGGCAGGCAGGTATATAGGGGCACTGAGGCAGGCAGGTATATAGGGGCTCTGAGGCAGGCAGGCAGGTATATAGGGGCTCTGAGGCAGGCAGGTATATAGGGGCTCTAAGGCAGTTAAAAATAACAACATTTATACTCACCTTACCTGCTTCCGGCCGCACGCTCCTCTTCTGCGGGACACTGGCGATGTCATCACTAGTGATGAGCGATTAAATTGACTATCGGGTCGATAGTCGATATCGGCAATTATCAAGACGATATCCGATAGTCGATAATAGATTATCGCCAATGACCTTTAAAGTCTATGGGAGAGGAAAAACACCTTCATTATTACACCCAAACAGGGCTGGAGAACGGAATTAACATCCACAACAGTCAAATGGATACGTGCTACATCTTAGGCAACACACTTAGGTTATAAAAGCCACAGAAAAAAAGTCACACACCATTCACTATCACTGTCTTGCACCACCGCCTGACCCTTAACCAGGCATGACCAACTAATTAAAAAGTGCCAGAAGGAAGTATGATTTGAACCATCATTTTACTTGAACTGGACATTGAATATCCCTGTCCTGGAACGCAGCATGACCCTTAAACCTATCTGACCCCCAGATTAAAAAAGTGCCCGAAAAAGGAGTCTTTTGACCACCATTTTAGTTGAACTGGACATTGACTATGCCTGTTCTGTACCGCAGGATGACCCTTAAACCTGTCTGACCCACAGAATAAATAGTGCTGGGAAAAGGAGTCTTTCAAGCACCATTTTAGTTGAACTGGACATTGACTATGCCTATCCTGGGCCACAGCATGAGCCCCAAACCCGGCATGACCCCCAGATTTAAAAAGTGCCGGAAATAGGAGTCTTTGAACCACCATTTTAGTTGAACTGGACATTGACTATACCTGTTCTGTACCACAGTATGACCTTAAAAACCTGTCTGCCCACAGATTAAAAAGTGCTGGGAAAAGGGAGTCTTTCAACCACCATTTTAGTTGAACTGGACATAGACTATCCCTGTCCTGTGCCACAGCATGAGCCCAAACCTGCATGACCCCCAGATTAAAAAGTGCCGGAAAAAGGAGTCTTTTCAACCACCATTTTAGTTTCACTGGACATTCACTGTACCTGTCCTGGGCCACAGCATGACCCCAAAACCTGTCTGCCCCACAGTTTAAAAAAGTCCCGGGAAATAGGAGTCTTTAAACCACCATTTTAGTTGAACTGGAAATTGACTATCCCTGTTCTGTACCACAGTATGACCATTAAACCTGTCTAACCCACAATTAAAAAGTGCCGGGAAAAAGGAGTCTTTGAACCACCATTTTTAGTTGAACTGGACATTGACTAATTGTCCTGTTACCGCGGGAATGACCATTAAACCTCTGACCCACAGATTAAAAAAGTGCAAGAAAAAGGAGTCTTTGAACCACCATTTTAGTTGAACTGGACATAGACTATTCCCTGTCCGGGGCCACAGCATGAGCCCCAACCTGCATGACCCCCAGATTAAAAATTTCCCGGGAAATAGGAGTCTTTGATCCACCTTTTTAGTTGAACTGGACATTGACTATCCCTGTCATGTACCACAGCATGACCTCTAAACCTGTTTGACCACAGATCACAAATTTGGCACTATGCTATTTTGTACAATGACTGTCATTTAGTATATTTTTGGTAACTGACATTTGTTTACAGAATTTATTTAGGGAAGTTTTATTTATAGTTTTACATTATTATCATTTTGCTTTTTTTTCAAGTGTGATAAAATACACATACACCCCTCCCTGCATTTTTTTAAAGATATTTTTAAACGTGAAGATGTGTTAATTCATCCGCACACCCAATAAGTAATAAAAATGTCCTAATCATCCCCAAAACACTTCTTAGTTGAGAAGACATTTGCCCTCCTAGCTTCTGAGAGTGATTCAGCCAATCAATTCAATGGTTTCATTTTTCCTCCAATCTTCTTCAGTGATTAGGGACAGACTCCCCTGAGATCAAATGATGCGACCCCATAGTGACTCCAGCCCCAAAAAAATTTAAGCCTCAAATTGTGCAATTTGTGTCCAGCCTGGAGCCCTTTTTTGACACTATTTAACCTCACAAAAATCACCTTTTTCAAAATCTGATTTTTTAGAGAAATTTGAAGCTCTCCTGATTGCCCCTAATGGTGAGAGCCAGTGCTGCCGTCAGCCATCTGTTAACACAGAGGTCCAGCTGCCAGGGCCAGACTTACAGTGGGTGTGCGGTGAGAGCCCAGGTTAGCGTCTGTCATTTTATTAACACGCGGGTTCAGCTGCCAGGGCCGGAGTTACAGTGGGTGCGGTTAAAGCCCAGGCTGGCGTCCGTCATCTATTAACACGGTAAAAATGCCCTTATGATGCAGAACGAAAACAGTTGTGCTGAAGCAGAGTGCGAAGGGGAAGTGTGAGGTAAGACCTCCACCTTCCTTAGTACACAGTTCAAGACCTGGGTTAGCGTTTGCCCTCCTATGAGTGCGGACCAATTTTGAGCTTCACTTGGAAATACTGGTGGTTAACGCTCCTGTTCCACCCAGGTGCCCTTTTTCTTGGCATTCTTTTTCTCATTTTACTCAACGTGCTGGAGGAAATTATCTTGTTCTTTTTTTCTCTGTCCGTCCCTCCATACTCCTGTCCTCTGAATAACCTACATCTGGTCATGTCTTCCTTGTACCTCCCTTGTACAATTCGAGAATTTTTTTTACCAGCTATTTTGTACATGCAAGTTTTTTAGTATTTTAAATTCTAGAAAACACATTTTTAAAATTTAGGATGGAATCCCACCATGTCTTTTTTTCTCTTTTTTTAATTGTAATTAAATGGGTTGTCTCAATACAGGGATTGCTAGCTATGTTAAAGATCTTGCAAAAAAAAAGTCATTTTGCAATATGTGTCCATTAACAGTGTCATACCTATTCGTGTTTTTTACAGCACCATCACCCTTGAGCCACTCTTGACAATTGTGAAGAACAAATGTCTGTTAGAAACCACATTTTTTAGAATGGGACCTGTAGTTTTAGCTGCATTTCACAGCAAATCCCCCCAAAAATTAAAAACATGACCCATGAGCCACTTTTCACAATTGTGAAGAACAAATGTCTGTTAGAAACAACATTTTTTTTTATAATAGGACCTGTAGTATAGCTGCATGTCACAGCAAAATGCCCCCAAAAATGCAAACCATGACCCTTAAGCCACTTTTGACAATTGTGAAGAACAAATGTCTGTTAGAAACAACATTTTTTTATAACAGGACCTGTAGTATAGCTGCATTTCACAGCAAAATGCCTCCAAAAATTTCAAAACATGACCCTAGAGCTACTTTTGACAATTGTGAAGAACAAATGTCTGTTAGAAACAAAAATTTTTTTTTATAATAGGACCTGTAGTATTGCTGCAATTCAAAGCAGCATGACCCAAAAAATTTAAAAATGACTCTCAGCACTGTTAAAAATTGTGAGGAGAAATGCCATTAGAAGCACATTCTGTCAAAGGACCGGATTATAGCTGTATCTCACAGGAACATGACCTCAAAAATTACAATGCGAAATTTAAAGATAAAGTGGTAAAAATGAATACGGTGTTGTCATGAAACCTGCGTCTTTACGTCCTCATAGCAAACCCAGCAAAATGAACCTTGGGAACGGAATAAAAACTGCAGTAAAAATGAACATTTTAAAAAAAAGTTTTCAAGAGGGACCATTTCTGTTTGAAGAGGGGAATGTGAAGTAGACCGGCAACTAATCGGTGACCTCGGCAATTGGGGCCACAACATCATCAGAGATCCATGCCTGATTCATCTTGATGAAAGTCAAATGATCCACATTATCTGTGAAAAGCCGGGTGCGTTTGTCTGTAATAACTCCTCCAGCTGTGCTGGAAGGTCTGCTCAGATATGCGCTGGCTGCTGGGGGAGGACAACCCTCTATGACGTGGCGGCGAGCTCGGGCCATTCGTCCATTTTGGATACCCAGAAAATCTATTGGGTCCGGAACACATCCAAAAACATCGTGTTGAGACGCAGATAGTTCCCTGCACCATGATCTTAAGCTGGTCTCGGTGTTTTTGGATGTGTGCCTTGCATTGCATGCGTTTGGGGAGGTGGTAAATAAAGATTTCCAGAGGTCACCCAGTAGGCTTCCGCCACCTTGCCTGCTGCGCTGCTACGGCTACTTGGCACTCTACTGCTGTCACGTCGCTGATGTTGTTCCACCATGACATTTGAGGAAAGTGAGGCAAAACGCAACAGATGTCTCCAGTTGATCAATCAGCAAGGTCCCATTTCCTGCATTTTACTCTCTATTTGGGGGGGTGGGTAGAAGGAAAAAGTGGCTGAGTTTTGTTTTGTACCGGGGATCAGGAGGGTGGCCTCCCAGTAAAATGTTGTTTCATTTTGATGGCCTTAATGCGAGGATCTGTTGGAGGAAATGGAGCATCCAAGCACTCCATGTGAGAGATGGAGCCTTGATTCCCAAGTCTCTGGGTCGAGGGACACTAGCAAACTGATCTTCCTCATCTTTCTCCTCACCCTCAAATTCGCGACAACCTCTTTCCAAGGCAGGCACATCGGTAACGTCGGTGTCCAGGAATACCTCCTCCTCCTCCTCCGCTTCCTCCGTCACAGCTTCAACACAGCCCTGAGTTGTCTCAGATGATGCACCCTGAGAGCTTATGTGCCGCCTTGCACTAGCCCTGGACCCCGAACCACTGCCTAATGAAGACCGATAAAATTGTGAAACTGTCGGGGCCCTTTTGGATTCGACGGAGGAGAAAGGCTCTGTGTCCGCATCTGTGTCCGTCTCCCCCCTCCGTCGCTGGTGGGACCTGTTGTTTCAGAGTGTCCAACGATCGTTTAAAGAACTAAGATCACCACAGCTCATGCTGACAAGGGGAAATTTTCCGCACTGACCATTTTTGGGGGCTTCTTCAAAACTGGCAAGGATGGTGCAGAGCTCTTTCACCTGCCCCCATCTTGGTTTGGGTCAACACCCCGAGGTCCGCACGCTGCTTGTCAGGCCATGTGGGCACCTTCGTACTGCGTAATGGCATTGCGCTGCTGCCACAGTCGCTGGAGCATGTGGGGGTGGAATTCCCGCGTTTTTGCCACGTCAACAATGAGACGGTTGACGGGGAGGCCGAGCTGACCTGCAAGCAGCCAGGCGGGACGAAGCAGGGTGGGGAACGGCGGAAGTGGGAACTCAGACCTCGAGCCTTCCTCAGCAGCAGCCAGACCCCGGGGAGCTCTTTAAAATTTCTGGACGACAAGGTTCATGACATGTGCTAGGCAAGGGATGTGCTCCAGCCTACCGATCTATAAGGGCAGCCAGCAGATTTCGGCCATTATTCGCACACCACCTTGCATGGCCAAGGTTCTTGGCACCCAGCAGCGCTCGGGGCTCGTTGCGGAGAGCCTTCCACAGCTCCTGACCTGTGTGTGGACGGTCTCCAAAACAGATTAAATTCAACACGGCCGGGTTTCTCTGGGCATGTGATGCCACCAGAGGACCTTGGGGAAAGAGCCCTGCACCATCCCTGCGGTTTTGGGAAAAGCTTGCGCCAAGCTTGAGAGCCACCGTCACCCCCAGAGACATCCACCCAGCTCACCCAATGAGCTGTCACAGAGATATAGCGGCCTTGGCCGTGCTTTTCTAGTCCATGTGTCGGGGGGTCAGATGGACTTTTCCGGCCACAGATGCAGACAACGGGGCTTGAAATTTTAAGGGTGACACGTGGCTGGCCAGGGCAGGGACGGCTTTTTTGGCAAAGAAATGCCTGCTCGGCATCTGGTATTGGGGCAAAGGCAAGGGCCATGACGTGGCGGAACCCATCTGTGTCCACCAGACGGAAAAGGCAACATTTCCAAGGCCCAAAAGCCTGGCAATGCCGACATTCAGGCTTTTGCTTTGGGATGGGTTTGGGTTAAAGTGTTTTTCTGCTCCCAAACCTGGAAGACAGAAGGCTGGCTGCTAGACTGGCCGCTGTACGGCGTGCAGTCATCAAACTGGCGGGAGGAGAAGGGGTTTGGATGGTCTCTGGTCGTGCTGGTGGTACTCGGGCCCACGGTGGAGGCTGAAGCGGAGGCTGATCCCTGATCATGACTCTGAGAGACATGGCAGCTGAGAACGCTTGGTGGTGGCGGAGGGATGAGGAGGCGGAGACAGAGGGTGTGACAGTGGTTGGAGGCCCGGCGTCGGTCTGGCCTTTTTTGGCCAAGTGTTGCCCCCATTTCAACTCATGCATTCGCTGCATGTGACTAGACATGTTGGTGGTTGTTAAACACCTAAGATTCTTGCCTCTACTTATGCGTTTAAAGGCAAAAGGCGGCATATGAAAATCGCTGGGTGAATCAGAGGGGTTGCTCAAAGAAGGCCCAGGCTTGAGAGGTCCTGGACCTTTTTGGCGGCGATAAGCGAGGAGCGGGGTTTCCGCTGACCGTGGCTGGCGGAATCATATCACGGACTTCTGCGACCGACCTCTCCCTATTTTAAGCGGGACCCGTATTGACACTACCCCGTCGTCTTCCTCCTCGTCCAGTGATGAAGCGCTCGCAAGCAAATTCTGCTGAAGAGACCAAGTTGGATCCGCAATGTCGTCGTCATCATCATCAGCAACACAGATGACTTCGTCGTCCTGACATTCTGCATCCAGGAGCTGCGGGCTACAAGCAAGAAGCACTGCAAGGCGTTGCCGACCGCCCGGGGTTTTTGCCGATTGACCGGCTTTTTTCCTCCCCTGTGGGACAGTAACGGGCTCAGAGAACAAAATCTCCTCTTTGGCCTCTTGATCTTTTAACAGCCTTCTGCCCCAACCCCCTTTTGTCATTTTTTGGGACCAACAATACACCTTTTTACTACAAAATTGCTGGGTTAAAAATTTTGTGCAAGGACCTCTATGAAAAAAAGCTGGCCTGCGCCAAAGGAAAAAAAAACATATCTAAATGTAATCGGATAATAAAAGGTATTTTTGGCACCTATCAAAAACCCCCATGGGACTACAAAATTGCTGTTTCAAATTTAATGCAAGTGGCTTAAAAAAAAAAAAAAAACCGGGCCTGCGCCAAAGTGAAAAAAACAGTATCTGAAATGAACGGATAAAAAAAAGTATTTTTGGACCATCAATACACCCATGGTGACTACAAAAATTGCGGATTCAAAATTTTTAAATGCAAGGGGGCTCTATAACAAAGGGCCTCGCCAAAGTGAAAAAAAAAAAGTATCGAAATTTATACGGGGAAAAAAAAGGTATTTTTGGCACCTATCAATACAATGTGGGGCTAAAAATTGCTGGATTTAAATTTTTAAATGCAAGGGGTTTTCTAACAAACTGGGCCTCGCCAAAGTGAAAAAAAACGTACTGAAAGTATAAAAGGAAATAAAAGGATTTTTGGGACCCATCAAACACCTTTGGGGACTACAAAATTGCTGGGGTTCAAATTTAAGTGCAAGGGGTCTCTTAACAAAACTGGGCCCCGCCAAAAAAAAAATTTTTAATCAAAAAAAAGGTAAAAAAAAAAAAATTTACCTAAAAAAATCTGGATTCAAAATTTAAGTTTTCAAGGTACCCCTATGAACAAAGCTGGCCTGTGCAAAATGAAAAAAACACAATCGAAATGTAACGGATAATAAAAGGTATTTTGGGGACCTACAATACACCTTGGGGGCTACAAAAATTTCTGGATTTAAAAATTTTAACAAAGGGACCCAGAACAAAGTGGCCTTGCCAAAGTGAAAAAAACCGTATCGAAAAGGGATACGGTAATAAAAAATATTTTGGGACCTATCAATACACCTGTGGTGACTACAAATTGCAAAATTCAAATTTTAAATGCAAGGGCCTATGAACAAAGCTGCCTGCCCAAAGTGAAAAAAAACACGTATCAAAAAGAACGGAAATAAAAGGTTTTTTTTGGGACCATCAAAACACCTGTGGTGATACAAAATTTCTGGGTTTTAAATTTAAGTCAAGGTACCTCTATGAACAAAGCTGGGTTGCGCCAAATGGAAAAAAAACAATACTGAAATGTATAGGATAATAAAAGGTATTTTTGGCACCTATCAATACACCTGGGTGACTACAAAATTGTGGATTCAAATTTACTGCAAGGGGGCTCTAGACAAAGAGGCCTGCGCCAAAGGAGAAAAACACGTATTTAAAAAGTATACGGGTAATAAAAAGGGATTTTTGGGGACCCCTCAATACACCTGTGATACTACAAATTGTGGATTTAAATTAAGTGCAAGGGGGCCTCTATCAAAAAAGCTTGACTGACCAAAAAGGAAAAAAAAACTATCTGAAAAGTAAGGAAAAAAAAGGGATTTTTGGGACCTATCAAAAACACCTGTGGGGACTACAAAATTTCTGGATTCAAATTTAACTGCAAGGGACCTCAAACAAACTTGACTGACAAAAGTGAAAAAACATGTATCTGAAATGATACGGGTAAAAAAGGGATTTTTTGGCACCTATCAATACACCTGTGGTACTACAAAAATTGCTGGATTCAAATTTAACTGCAAGGGAAACCCTAGAACAAAAGGGGCCTGCGCCCCAAATGAAAAAACCCCGTATCTGAAATGTATAGGGGGAAAAAAAAAATTTTTTTTGGCACCTATAATACCCTTGGGGACACAAAATTGTGGATTCAAATTTTAAATCAAGGGGGTCTATGAACAAAGCTGGGGGCGCCAAAATGAAAAAAACACGTATCTGAAATGTATACGATAAAAAAGGGATTTTTGGCACCTATCAATACACCCGGGGCTACAAAATGCTGGGTTCAAATTTTTGTGCAAGGGGACCCTATGAACAAAGCTGGCGGCCCCAAAGTGGAAAAAACACATATCTGAAAAGATACGGATGATAAAAGGTATTTTGGGACCTACAATACACCGTGGGGACTCAAAATTTCTGGTTCAAATTTAAGCAAGGGGCCTATGAGCAAAGCTGGCCCCGCGCCAAAATAAAAAAAAAAAAGTACTAAAAAATTTACGGATAATAAAAGGTTATTTTTTTACCTTCAAAACCGTGGGGACTACAAAATTTCTGGATTAAAATTTAAGTGCAAGGTACCTCTATCAACAAAGCTTGACTGACCAAAAGTGAAAAAAACACCTATCTGAAATGTATACGGATAATAAACGGTATTTTTGGCACCTATCAATACACCTGTGGTGACTACAAAATTGCTGGATTCAAATTTAACTGCAAGGTACCTCTATCAACAAAGCTTGACTGACCAAAAGTGAAAAAAAACATGTATCTGAAATGTATACGGATAATAAAAGGTATTTTGGCACCTATCAATACACCTGTGGTGACTACAAAATTGCTGGATTCAAATTTAACTGCAAGGTACCTCTATGAACAAAGCTGGCCTGCGCCAAAGTGAAAAAAACACGTATCTGAAATGTATACGGATAATAAAAGGTATTTTGGCACCTATCAATACACCTGTGGTGACTACAAATTGCTGGATTCAAATTTAACTGCAAGGTGGCTCTATGAACAAAGCTGGCCTGCGCCAAAGTGAAAAAAAACACGTATCTGAAATGTATACAGATAATAAAAGGTATTTTTGGCACCTATCAATACACCTGTGGTGACTACAAAATTGCTGGATTCAAATTTAAGTGCAAGGTACCTCTATCAACAAAGCTTCACTGACCAAAAGTGAAAAAAACACCTATCTGAAATGTATACTGATAATAAAAGTGGAGTTTTGCACCTAACAAATAGACCTGCAGTTACTAGAAAAGATGTGTATCCTAATATAAGTTTCAGGCTGCCCAACATCCAATTAATATTTCAAAATAAAAATGTTAATAATAACGCTATTGCAATTCAATGTCTACACTAGTCTGGATGCACAATATCAAGTATCCTTTAAAGAGCTTGTCTGTGTTCGCCCGCGGCCACCCCCCCCCCCCACTCCTCTCGTGACATTACAGCGGTAGATGCTCCTTTAAAATTCTCAGCCTAACTACGTAAAATCTGCAAATCTCTGATCTAAGTTCTAAGATTCACAGCTAAAAGTATAGCTGTCTCTGTGAACAAATAGAATAATTTTGCTGAGCTGTTTGCACAGAGGCAGAGCGCACGTCCTACTCCTTTGAGATACTGACACACACTGATCATGAAAGAAGGGCTGTTCTATGTTAAAACGAGGTCATGTGATTTTTCCAGCCAATCGCAACCATACACATCCCAGTCATGACGTCGCACACACAGCTTACCCTGCTCTATTCTCTAAGCTGATTTTCTGGCCGCCAATATGACAGGAAGCGCCAAAAATGGCGCGATATTAATAGATTATGCGCAGATTTTAACCTAAATTATCGTGTGATCTAAAAAATCCGATGAACATAAAAACCGTGCCGATTTAAACTTTGTCGATAATAATCGCTCAACACTAGTCATCACGCGTCTCCAGCGCCGGGACGCTGCTCCGGCAGCTCCTCGGCGCACGGCCTATGACGGGCCGTGCGTCTGAGGAGAGGCAGCGTCGCGATGACATCACTTCATCACGACGCTGCCCAGCGGAGCAGCACGGGGCCGCGGCGGGTCCTCAGCGCTGTGAGGACCCGGCGGCCCTGCTGTGTCGGAGCCAGCCGACACTGTCTGCGGAGCAGGGAGCGCACATACAGAGACCGCCGGCGCTTCAGGCCCACGGCAGCGGCCTGGAGCCCGGCGAGGTTCAGGGCCCCTGACTGCGCCCCTTAGGGACAGGCAGAGGTAGGCGCCCTAGGCGATCGCCTACCTCTGCCTACCCGTCGTCCCGGCCCTGCCCCTCAGGCAGGTAACCAAAATTAAAAATAGCAACAATAATACTTACCTTACCCGCTTCCCGGCCGACCGCATTCCACTTCAACCTGACACCAATACGCTCTTCTGGCAGCTCCAAGGCTGTGCAGTAATTACACTGTGCTGCCGAGGAGAGGCAGCGGCACGATGAGCTCACTTCATCGCGCCGCTGCCCAGTTCACCAATACCGGGCATATTAATAGTAGCGCTGATGGCCCACTGCGGCCTTTCAGCACTACCCGGCTGTTGCGAGCCTTCAGTGCTACTATTATTAGACCTGGGCATCATACGCAGCGGGTCGCAGGCTGTACAGTGCCCAGGTCTGTCTTATAATTTGTCCAATCTAAAGTTTGATGACCCTATTTGTTACCATGTAGTTATAGTATGGTAACATTATGAAGTCACGATTGTTTATTTTAACTAGTCACGTTTTGGTGTGTCATTTTGTTACAATATAGTGGTGTTTGGATGTGCAGACCAACTTTTGTCTTTTTAGCATAGTGGTGTCATACAATCGTGTTAGGCCATATCTACACAGCACAGGTTTTTTAATTGGATTTTGGTCAGATTCAGTATTTTGAACCCACCAAAAATCCAACTGTAACCAGTTGTGTGTAGATCTCAATAGAAAATCCATTTTGTAGTCTACACAGCATGGGTTTTCAACTGGGGCCGCCTGCCCTCGGCCCATGTACTTGGCCGGTGGGATATCTGAAAATCCGTTTTTTAGCGCACACCCGCACCGAAAATTGTGGTCCATCGATGTTAAAATGCTGTCAGATTTTGGATGACATTTTAACATATGCTTTTTAGGCTTATGGTGGTTATATTTAGCCACTATATTATTTCAGTGTATAGCAAATCTATGTTCTAAAATTCTGGTACCGTACAGCTGTACTGAACTGTATTTTCCAACAGAGCATGAATTTTGGGGAACGTGGTTTATGGCACTGGACACCAGAACCTGAATGCGTAAGACAGCAATGCCAAGTGTAAATGTCACCACAAGCGGCACTTCAATTCATCCATGATGTCGGTGTTGACACTAATTTTTACAGCATTACAATTACTGATAAACAATAGTTTTATCATTGATCTCTCCTAAACACTGACCAATTATTGCAATTTCTCAAAATCGAGCACATTTGGGGAGTGCACATGGGCTTTTAAAAGAGGTATATTGAGGCTTAGTGCCTAGGGCAGCATGAGCTGTAGATAAACGGCCCTGGCTTCCTTGCTGACTCTTTCCAGTGAAGCAAGAGAGGTACTAGAGGGTCCCATAACAGCTGGAGAAATAGGATGATAGGACAATTGGCTACTTGTAAAACACCGGGTCCCGGATTGCCGGCAAAGTGGTAAAAGCTATACACAGATGAGTGTAGTACTTATCTCGAGGATCTGTTTAGGATTGTGTATGACATGGGCACCCTACAGCCATCTCTTTACGAGGCCACCATAGTTGTCATTCATAAGCAGGACAAACCCCCAGATGTTTGCGGTTAAATTTTCATAGAGATTACCTACTCATGTATCTGGCTGACATGCAGGCCTCTTTGGACTCCCTTTTTGAATGTGGTGCTATCTGGGTAAAGAAATACACAGAGAGGTTAAGCAAATTATGACCCTTAATGTTGCAGTAGTAATGCAAGAGGTTTCTCAAAAATTGTCTGTTTGGAAGTCCTTACCCTTGACACTTATAGGCATCAATGTGGTTAAAATGGTAGTTTTGCCAAAATTGCTATACCTGTATAGGCCAGTCCCGGCTTTTATACCTTTAATACCTTTAATTATACCTTTTAACTCATTTTCAATCCCTGGATAGAATGATATCTTCCTTCCTTTTGAGCGGAGGAGCTCCTAGATTAAGCAGGGCCACTTTAAAAGCATTGCATGAAGATGAAGGTCTAGCATTTCCAGATTTTTACATTTACTATGTGACGGTGCAACTATCTTATGCAGGATGGTAGATCAGTGCAGACTGTAACAACCCAGAGGTGGTCCTGGAGGTCACCCTAGTGGGCTCCCACGATGCCGTAGCCAATTTGGTATATAGACAGGGGAGTTGCCACATTTCTCATTTCACATCTAATATGGCAATAACAGTGGCTATTTGGAAGAAATTCATTGAGATTTATAGGGTTAAAAGGTAGTTATGATTCCTAGTCTTCATATATTCCTTTATAGAGGAATGAGAAATTGGCAAAATTAAAATATTTAAAATATTCCCCGGTATCAGAATATTTGTGTGCCAATATCGTTCTACCAAAGACGGTGATCTAAAAGCTAAGCGTGAATCCCCAAGATGGCATCTGAGTTAAGCGGCAGCTTAAAATTGGTGGAGGTATGCGATTTGCAAAGATAGGCACTAACTGACATGTGCACAAAGTGGTGCAGAAAAATACTGCAGTTTGCATAGGACTGCTGCAGTCTACGTGGGAGTGCTGAAAGTTAGCTTTGTGTGAGCAAGGATTTGTCTGAATAGAGACAAGAGCCTTTGGTGTCTGAAGAAACTATGTGGTGGTGGAAAAAAAAATACTGCCTCAATGAAGCAGGAGACTGTCTCTGGAGAGACAGGGGATGCACCCCAGTAAAGAGACTGTCTTGCTGCCTGAAAATTTCGCTATGGGAGAGCTTATAAAGTATTTTGAGCGGGCAATGGCCCTGATAATGGAAGATATGATCAAACAGCCAGTTAATTACCAGCAGCATCAGGCCTATGTCATCCTTTCCTATACTGAGGCTATACAAGAAAAGAAGACTCAACAACCCCTCAGTGGGTCAGTGCAAAAGGCTGTTACTAAACCTAGCCAGTCATCTGAATGCCCAGACACTGTGGTTGGAGGTTCTGTTGCCATGGTTGACGATAATGACCTCTGTTTTGGATGGCGGCAGGGGTGCACATGCTCAAAAGGATGTCCTGTTGCTAAGAGGTCCTGGGATCAGTGTGAGCCAAGTCCCAGGAACACCAAACTGCAAATGTACAGGGATCCCATCGTTACTAAGGGCAACAAACCTCGACAGGAGAAAACCGCCACTGTCCAGAAGGAGGAGCTGTGCTGGAGAGGCCATAGAGCGGGATGTGCTCCTGAGGTTCCTCTAATCTGGAGGTCAGAGGACGCGTTGCCATGGATGCATTGGTTGCTGGTGGATGATCTCCTACTGTGAGTGGACATGGATTGTCACCAAGATGTCTCCAGAGTGCACCTGGACATCGTACCCGGTGTGAAGACCCGACAAGAATCTGTTCTAATGTATTTTGAGAACTGTTGTGGGACTGTCATCCATATGCTTAAGGTTTGTGAGAACCTAGAGTCCGGTTGTCTACTCGGCAGAGACTTCCCCCATTTTGGGCACTTGTGGGCAACAGCCAAGGTATCAGGTAAAGCAGGTGACGTCTCCTGGGACGTGCCCTCTACAGAGTATGCGGTGCTACTGCCTGAGAGGGAGAAGCCAGAGTTGTCATCTCCACAAGTCCCTGAGATGATAGTTGATAAGACTGACACAGTTTATTTTGGACTGGAAAAGTCTGATGGACTCTTTGCTCAGGACATATGCAGAATATTGCCTGTTGCAAATGTTACTAATGGTAAAAATGTGCCTGTAATGAATAGCTATGTGCAACTCCCTGAGCAGGGGGAGGTTAGCTGTTTCACAAAGTTAGCTCCAGTTACTGATATGTGTGAACAAGCGACTACAGGTGCTGCAGCTATTGTAGTAGCAGAGAGCAGCTCAGCTCTGCCACTGGAGGACATGGCTGTCAGGGCTAGGTGTACAGTAAAAGCAGAGTGTGAACTAGCTTATGAAGAAATGCCAGCCACAGCTATAGAGCAGAATAGCTCAAGTGCATCCCTAGAGGTCATGGTTGACAGTGCTGGGAGTATAGCAGAGGATGTGTGTCCTGTGGTTTATGACAATCTGGAGACATGTTACCGCTACAGTCTCAGATTTAGCTAATGTTGTTTCCGTAGCAACAAGGTGTCCTCTGCATCTCCTGTGGTGAAAACCTATGAATATGAGTACCGTGCATCTATGTGTAAAGTGCATGGAGTCCAGTTGGTAAATGTGTCTACCAGTGACCCCAGGGCACTGTTTGTACGTGATGGTAACATGCCAGTTGCACGTGCGCCCCTAGTGGTAATGGTGGACAACCATACAAGTAGCGCAGGTAATGTGAGTCCAGTGATTGATGGCCACCAGTTCTGTCCTAGTGTAGTGTGAACACGGCCAGTGTGTTGCCTGAAAGGGAAAAGGCAAATTCTGAAAATTATTGCTCAGCTGCAATGTGTGAGGAGACTAGTTTAAAGAGGGTGTGTCCAGACCCAAGTGAGGTGTATGCATGCATGAATGAGGCCTCAGGGAGTGATTAAAATACTTGAGTAAAGGAAACATGTTCTGAGGCAGATTTTGTGTGCAGCCCTAAGCAGTGTATTCCAGAGAGGGCACTCTGTGATGGAGATCTGGGTTGTGGCACTGCAGAGAATTTTTGTACTGGGACCTATTGTCCACCTGAGGTCACTTGCTCCAATGCTGTATTTCCTGTAGCTTTAACTGCAATGGACACAAAGACCGCAGTGACGGTAGTGATGGAAAGAGTGAGCTGCTACACCCAGCAAAGAAAAAGGTTTGATCAGGCGCTAGTGAGGGACAAGTGAGCGCATTTGAATCATCTAGTAGTATAGAAGTGCCTGGTTCTGAGGCAGCTGATAAATTTTCCTTAGAGGTGATGGAGGAAAATATTAACAGTATCATGAAGGTGGTATGTCCTGTGGTTTGTGGCCACCTACAGGTGAGTGCCATTTGCAGCCAGATGTCCGCTGCACCTACTGGTGGTAAAAAGGTGACTGAGATGCCTAATATGAACATGGCCAGTTTGGTGGGAGAACCATAAAGATGATGGCTGGGCTGCTATGACCGATGTCCAATTTATAAATGTGCCAGCCATTAACTCCAGTACACAGTGTGAAGTGGACGGTGTGTAAAATATAGGAGTGTCCCTGATAGAAGCTGAGAGTTCTCACTTAGAGATGGTTATAGAAGATGTGAGGGAAATATCTCCACACATTGCTGCAGAGGGTCTGTTGCTAGACAGAGCCAGTAAGCAGAGGTGGGAACAGGGGAATGTGTGCTCTGGCATTAGTGAAACGCCATGTAATGTTGTCATTGTCGTGGTTGGCAGTGGGAACCTTGCAATTACTAACATGCAGTTATGGGGGCCACAGTGGGTTCTAGTGTAACGTGCCAGGGTCGCAGAGGAGAGAATGGGAAGTGGTAGTTTACTGTCACGGTGGCTAGACACCCAATCCTCTCTTGCTCTCCTTGACACAGTTACAGTGCATAGGGGGTCTGCTTGTTCAGGAGTAGGTGGTGTTCCTTCAGTGTCCCCCTGGGACAAACTCTGTAGATACGCCTAATTGTCCAGATGGTGGTTGTGTCAAGTTGATAATTTAAGGAAAAAAACATCAAAGTCTGCTTCATCATTACATTCTTATTAAGCTCATCAGATAGTTTGTTTAAACTGCTTTTACTGCTATACATCCTTATCGAAGTATCAGATATCTTTCACACAGCTTTACTTGGAACGGATGCACTGTCTGCTTCAGCGAGAAGTTATATCAAGAAACCAAAGAAATTCCTCTCTCGGAATGTCTCTTATCAACTAATGCCTAGCAACCTTATGTAGATACAGGAGACTATGAGGTTTCAGCAACAGCCAATTAGCCAATGATAGAATGATCATGTGATTCTTAATACGTAGAAGATATCAAACTGTTACTACCTGTTAATAAATCAGATTTATGCCCCAGAAGGAAGGTGTGCGTTGTATCTCTCGAGCTCCGGTTGTCAACAGCTGTAATAATAATATAATTCGGAGGAGACATTTAATTGGATAAAGGAGTAGTGGAAAAATACTTCTATCCCTAATTTATCATTCTGACATTTGGTGCCATGCTCTCAAATGACCCGAGGACCATCCAGAGGGGGGCTGACGCCTTATCATTGACTGCACGATCCTGGATTGTCCGAATCTTGAATCTTGGGGCCTGATCCCCCCCACAGTAACGGGTAAGTTTGCTGATTTTTTATAAATATGTGACTTACCTGTTTTTCGGACATTCTAGTGATAGTCTTTCCACTTTCGGTGGCCATATTTGTAGTCCCAAGCAATCCAAACAACCCGGAAGTTCCGTGTTGAAGTTGAACAGCGGCCATCTTGCTACACCTAGTAACATTCCTACTCCCACCTCTCCTCCGGGCATTGATACGCAACTGTCGTGTGATAAAGTCTGTGCCAGCACACCTGCAACATCACAACAAACACCACCAGCAGCCCCGCAACCACTCTACCCTTTGTTCACACCATCTGGGACATTCTATGTACCCTCCTCCTCTATAACCCCTATTCTGACTTTCAATGTAAGGGGACGGGAAGAAGGGGGGGGAAAAACAAGTTCCCATTAGCTACGGGGGGGCCAGGACTCCATATGAAACCCCAAATTAAAGGATCCAGTATTTTCCTATTGCTCACGCACCAGACTGCTGCTCTAGGAGAGGGCCATTACTCAGAACACCGCTGACTTCCCTTTGGGGGGATATGCCCACAGGTCCGATCATCAAACTCACGAAAACATGTCACCTTTAGACAAATACTGTAACCCTAAGGGTGAATATCTGGACCAAAAGGTTAACCAATCCCTGAGTTTTTAGGTTTTTACCCCAATTTGGGACACAAAACCCCACTCTTATCTTCTTTTGTAGGGAAATTATCCAACAGGATCCCCGGGAAATAGTTAATTCACCCAAATGACATCTGCAGCATAAGGGAGGTATTGCTGAAAAAATTGTGAGGAAGGTGGTGTAATGGAGGGTAGTGGTCCGGGGCCACCAGGCGAGGGTGGAAGCCCACCCCAGGAAAAACGGAATTAAGTAGGTCCGGTTTCCCCAGACCCCCCCAAAAGCGGGATGGATTGCTCGGGGGAGTCTCCCCAGGTCATTTCACTGGCGGGGTTCCCTGCGGGTGGCGGCAAGGGTGAGTAGTACAGATTCGTCAGGAAAAACTGTAGTCGGGGCCCGGGCAGAAGGTCGGGACAGGCGGGGTTGGATCGTAAAGGGGACGGGCGAAGGTCAGGGCAGGCGGCAAGATTCTTTTGGTCGATAAATGTAGGCAAGGGGTACGGTCACGGAAGCAAGACTAGGCTGGGAAACGCTTTCTCCAGAGGAAAACCCACTAAGGATCCGGCGGGGGCCCGGCAGGAAGGGGCCAGCCCTAAATAGGAGAAGTGCCCGGCAAACCCAATTCCCGGCGCACTCCCCCTTTTAAAAATTTTAAAAAACCCCGGGGGGGGGCCCCCTAGGGGGGACCCATGGTGGGGAGGGGATGACGAGAGGAGCGCCCCGGGTAATTTGACCCCGGCCCGGGGACTGGGACAAGAGGGACCCGAAACCGACGTGGGGCGGGGCTCGCTGGGAGCCCAGCAGGACGCCCCGCGCCCGGCAGAGGTCGCGGGGGCGTCCGTGCGTACCCTTGGGCCCCCACCCCTTGGGCCCCTTTTACTGGATCGAAGAAATTCTGGATGAGATTACGGTTCGGGGATATTCTTCTCGGCTTCCAGACCTTCTTCGGGCCCAACCCCCTTCCAGTCACCAAAAAGTACGTTTCCCTTGTTTCCTCTACGCGGATCCCCTTGACTTAAAAGACATTGGAAGCATCAGCTTGGGTGGAGGGGAATTGATTCGAGGAAAGGGTTTTAAGGCAGGGGTTTTAGTAGGAGACGTGGAAGGTTGGAAATTTTCTCATGGGGGGAGGGAGCCGGAGTTTGAAAGAAACCGGTTTAAAATGCGAGGATAACCTCAAAGGGGCCCCCAGGAAGCGGGGTCCCAATTTGTGGGGGGGTTTCTTAAGACGGATATTGGCCGACAGCCCACCTTGTCACCGGGGGAGAAGACAGGAGGAGGATTCTTCTTTGTCGGCTTGGGTCTTCGTGCGCTTGGAAGGCGGAGCAGAGATTGGGGGTCTGGGCAGAGGGTATTTATGTCCTGAACCAGTGCGTCCGCCGCAGGAACCGGGAGGGAGATGCCAGAGGTGGGGGGGATGCAGACCGTATACAATGTAGAAGGGAGAGACCCTGCGGTTTCTGGTTCGGGAGTTGTACGAGAACTCGCCCATGGCAAAAAAGTTGGACCAAATCGTTTTGCGTGTAAAACGAAGGGGGTAGATAAACCTCCAAGATGGTTTTACTTCTCCCCCGGGGCCATTCGTCGGGGTGGAAAAGCAGATGAGAAGTCGAGCTTCTCCGGGAGTTGGGAAAACCAGGGCACCCCAGAACTTGGAAAAAAACTGGAAACTCCCCGTGAGACGATTTGCTGCGGGGCCCTTGCAGACGGAACACTGCTAAAAAAATAGCCCCGCCAGGGGTGGCCGAGGCAGGCCGGCAGAGGGACAAAAATGCCCCATCTTGGAGAACGATCGTAGTCCCCCCAAATGACGGTGTTCCCACCCGAAGGAGGGAATGGTTATAAAGCCCATCGCAATTTTGGCCCAAGGTTGGTCGGAAGGGGTTTAGGGGGTGTAGTAGACCCCCCCGGCGGACGAGGGTTTTGTTGCGGGCAGGAGTTACAGGCTAAACAAAAACCCTTGACATCTTGACGAGTCTGGACCAATAGAACGGGATTCAAAAGGAACGTCTTTCGAGCGCCGGGATGACCGCCCACCAAAGAGAAATGGCCCCATTTCAAGATGCATTGCGGAGAGAGGGCGTGTGGTCCCCCCTGGGGAACCTTCCGGGGGTCAATGGAGCAGCCGAGATAAGGCGTTTTGGGGGAATTATATGCTCTGGGTAGTCTCCTCCCCCCACCACGTCAAAAACCCCGGGAAAGGGCGCCCGCCTTGATGTTCTTCTGGGGGGCCGGAAGTAAATTGGTAGTCGAACGGGAAGAAGAGCAACCACTCCCCTGGCGTGGGTTAAAGTCGCTGAGCCGTTCGGGAGGTATTAAAGGGTTTTTTTGTGGCCCCGAATAGTTGCAGTAGGTTGGCGAGCCCCC
This sequence comes from Phyllomedusa bahiana, assembly GCA_025379985.1. NCBI lineage: Eukaryota > Metazoa > Chordata > Amphibia > Anura > Hylidae > Phyllomedusa > Phyllomedusa bahiana. Next base: position 22,078 of record JAODAL010001750.1, read on the forward strand.
CCCCAATAGGTAGCGCCATTCTTCCAAAGCCATCTTGATGGCAGCATCCGGTGCTATTGTGTATTTCCCTTTCGGCAGGGGAACGTTTGGAAAAAAAACCCACCCGTTACGGTTTCCCCGGGGGCCCCTTTTTTGCGTAAGGAGGGCCCCGCCCCCCCACGGGCGAGGCATCCCTTTTCCCAAGGTGAAGGGTTTCGCGGGGTTCGGCCGCGAGGGACAGATGGTGGAAAAGGCAGACTTGGTTTGCGAATGCCTCCTCAGCTTCGGAGGGCCGTGCGTGGGTTAGGTGTTTTTTAGTGAGAGCCATATCGGAGCCCTAGGTAGAAAAGTGGGGAATAAATTTTGGGGATAGTGTTCAGAACCCCAAGAACGCTGTATGGATGCAACCCCAATTTGGGGGTGGCCACGCAACCGGCTGCAGCTTTGCTGGTCCATCTGTAGGGCCCCGATCAGAAAAAATGTACCCAGAAACGGAAAGGGGGTTTGGTGGAAGAGGGGCTTCTCCGTTGGCTACAGGTATTATCTCGGAGCCGCTTCAACACCCGACGGACTGACAATGGTGGGTCTCGAGGTCAGGGAGTACACCAAAAATATCGTCCAGATGACCACTTTCGCAGGGTAGAGAAGATCCCTGAAAATGTCTTCACGAGCTCCTGGAAGCGGAGGCGCATTCACAGACGAAGGCATTTCAGGTACTCGAAATGGGCCGTCCTGGTTTGAAGGCCCCTTTCCCCTTTTCGCCCTTTTGGATTCGGGCCAAATTGTAGGCCCTCTTGTCCCGTTGGGAGAATCCTTTCACCTGCAGTCGATCAAAACTCCCTGCAACGGTATGGGCCCATTTTTCACATGTCTTTTCGACCCCTTTTAAACAATGCAGGGTTTGCAAAGGTTTTCCATCCTTCTTTTCCACGAAGAAGAATCCCGCCTCGCGGGGGAAGGGACTTCCCAATAAACCCTTCTGGAGATTCTCCGAATGTACTTGGCATGGCTTGTGTCTCCGGAATGGATAGGGGTAGACTTCCCCGAGGGGGTGGTACCCGGGCAATGGGTCAATCGGACAATCATAAGGGCGATGTGGCGGAGGGTCTTTCATGCTTCTCGGAGAAAAACTTTAGCATACTCTGGTAAGGAGGGGGGAACCGTAGGGCTTAGCTGGTAGTAGAAGCGGTGGCACTGGCGGGTGTCACCAAAACAGCGAGACCGACACTCTGAGCCCCATCGCAAGACCTCGCCCCCTGCCGTCAGACCGGGGGATGGGCTGCAGCCGGAAGACCTTTGGACGGCGAGAAGCCGGGGTTTAAACATAGAACGTAGTCTCTCTTTGTGAAGTGCCCCCTTTGGAGGGGCAATGGCTCAGTACGGAAAGGATGGGTCCGGAGGGTTTCATGACGGGGGAAAGGGGGCACGGATTCTCCGGGGAAACGGGAAGGCGTGTTCAGAAAACCGGGCAGCGTCCAGGGAAATTTCCCGGAACCGAGTCCAAGAATGCTGAAATTGAAAGTGGGTCCCGGCTTCGTGCCCTCAGGCCCAAAAAGTTAGGCGGGGAGAGAGACTGCACACGCTTAGGGATGTTCTCCCCGTAGCTGTGTGCCCGTTTCCCGGACGCCGTGGGGGAAGCAGCAAAAACGGAAGAGATGATAGGGCGCCTCAGTAGAGACATAGGTTCCTTTACGCCCTCGGTTTAAATTTTTGCGGAGACAGGTGGGCTTATAAAATTTAGGGCCCCTTCCCCGGCTGGGGGAAGGAGGCGGTGGAGGCGTTGAAACACCCGGGGCAAGATGAGATGGACGGGTGTTCGGGGTGGGTTTTTGTTTGGGGGAGCTCCTACCCTTTTGCGAATGGATGCAATCGGTTAGCCAGGTGGGTTAGCTCGCTTAAAAAAGAGGAAAGTCCCCGGGGGGCGAGCGCTCCTTGATTGGGTGGAGAGGCCCTTTTTTAATGTGGTGCATAATGCTGCATGTTCAGGCTAGTCCCTGCTAGTGTGGGGAAATTTACGGCGTAGTCTCCCCAAAGGGGGAGTTCCCCGGGTGCAGGGGTTCAACAGGGCAATTTCGGCAGACGAGCCGAGAGGTTCCCCGAAGACACTCCGGGAAATCTAGTAGAAATGTCGTAGATCGGCCGTGTTGGGTACCCCAGTCCCCCAGAGGAGTTGCCCAGGCCCGGGGTTTTACCCGGGGAGGGATACATGAAAGGGCCCCCTTGGTCTTTCTGAGGAAAAATACCTACCATGAGTTCCACCCTGCGGGAGCATGGGTGTGAAAACCTGCAGACCTTGAATCCCCCTCAAAACTAGTGGCATGGATAACCCGGGTTGGGACTGAGGGGCAACTGCCCGGGAGGAACCACTGCGCCGGTGCTTGCTGAGGGGCGTGAACTGTGCACCAGAGAGGAGAGTTGTCGAGTGTTTGGGTTGCTCGCGATCTGTTTGGCTGCTTGGGCCCCAAAGGGGGTATACTGGGGACACTTGGGAAAAGAAACCCGGGGGATCCATGGGGGGATTTCCCCTTTAATGGGGGGGGTAGGGATCCCCTGGGGCCCCCGCGGCGATGGTGGAAGCCCCCGTTTAAGTAGGTCCCGGTATTACCAAACCCCCCGCAAGCGGGTGGACTTGCTGCGGCGGGAGTTACCAGGTCGTTTCCATGGCGGGGCTTGCTGCCCCGGTGGCGGCCCAAGGGTAGACGTTTGTACAGATTTGTCGGCAAACTGTATCGGGGGCAGGGAGAGGGTCAGGACAGGTGGCTCTGGATCGTAAACGTGGACAGGCAGAAGGTCAGGGCAGGCGCAAGATTCGGTGGTCAAGATACGGTACATAGAGTAGGCACTCTAGCCCTTAAATTTCAAACAGCCGGGCGGCGCGGGCCCTAGGGGCGGAGCCACGCGCCGGGAGACTGGGACTGACTGAGCAGGAGCGCGGCCGGGTAAGTTGACGCCGGCGGGGACTGGGACAAGAGCGGACCCCGAACCCGACGTGCGGGACGGGGCTCCGCTGGGAGCCGCAGCACGGACGCGCCTGCGACCCGAGACAGAGGTCGCAGGGGCGTCCGTGACAGGTGGAATGGGAATACAGGAGAAATGTGACTAAATTAGTGCTCGTTCCAGTGGTGCTCCTCTCCCTGTGTCTGCAACAGTTGTCACTAGAGCAGGCCGACTGAACTGTGAATACATTATTCATGCCGTTGGACCCATTTACAATAATGTTTGCCATAATAACTGTGTCCACCTGTTGAAACAAACAATGCATAATGTACTTGAATTGGCCGAAGCTAACAAGTTCCAATCACTGTCCATACCCCTCATTTCTTCTGGCATCTTTGCGTTCCCACCAATGGCATGTGTACAGGCCATACTCACAGCGTTACTTGAACACAAGTCCTCCAGTACGTGAAATACAGATAGTGGTACTAAAAGATGCTATGGCCAAATGTCTGAAGACTACGTGGCTTTCCCTTACTCAAACCACTCCCTCTCCCAGGGCAACTTCACCCTTGTTCAGGAGTATAACCTCGGTCCCTCTGCAAACTACACACACATTCCCTCCACTACCAGAACCAGACTCATTCATGGACTTACCCCCACCTTTGGCAGCACCACCACCCCCACCTCTTCAGCCACTAGATTCTCTTTCTCTTCTGGTTCTACCTTCTTATCCATCGGCACCAGCCATAATACCCCAGGATCAACAAAGCTACTTGCCTTTTACACCCAAACAAGTCAATAATCTACTAACCCAAATGCCAGACCCTGGGAAAAATCCTATGTCATTTTACCATGGCATCAGTCAGAAACAGAAGACATATTCTGCCCCTTGGAAAGATGTATACCATGTTGCCAGCATCAAGGCTGGAGATTACGTTTGGCCTATCATCAAATCAACCCTACAAGAAGACATAACACTGTTGAGGACATCAGGGCTAATTCATCTGGTGAAGAGTTCTGCCGTCGTCTTCATTCTTGGGCAAAGGAATGCTTGGATGAGTCCTCAGTCAATATCTTCAATTCTACTCAGAGTCCTACTGAATCCGTGGAGAATTCTTGTCACCGGATGTCTGCCTTATTCCAGGACCATGGATTTGACATGAACACTAAAGCTCACAGAATCCTCTTTTCAATGGTGTCTATTAAAGGTCTCCTTAAACCCATTCGAGATTATTTTGAAACTATTCGAGCAGAATATGAAGAGCTGCCCGGAAGTCAACTTCTTTCTATTGCTAAGGCTCAGAGTTCTTTGTTGGCTTTGACTGAATCCTTTCAGCAACTGAAGAAAGTTTCTACAGTGACCCTATTTGAAGAGCTCCTAAAGGGCCCTACATCCCAGACTACTGAGACGGTACTATACAATCAACCAGCACAGGTATACCGGGACCTCAACCCATCAACTCATATCAACCTAATGGTTCGCGAAATGTCCAACGAACACCTCCTAGCGGGCAAGGCCGAATTCAAAAAACTTGTTTTTACTGCAACCGATCCGGACATATCATGAGGCAGTGCCGCACTAAACCTCGTGATGACACCAGGAACCTTGCTACCTACGGTCAACCAATGCCGTCATACCCTCAAGCATAATCGAAGGAATGTTGGCTTTTGAAGGTAATGGAAATGTTTGGTTTTGATGGAACATGGAAATTGTCAACCAAAGTTGATTTCAAGATGACATGATGGATGTGAAGAATGACAAGCCAGTGTGATGATGGAAATTATGTTGAAAGTGTAAGAAGGAAAATATAGAAAAGGAAATGAAGAATTAGATTTTGGTGATATAGAATGTGGACACTAATATTACGACAGGTTGGATGGAGAAGTTGTACATAATACAAGGCAATGTGGGAGTAAATTTATATGCATCACAACAGCAACTAAATTAGTCTTTGGGACATGTGAAACTCAATATCAAGTTTATGAACCTCAACCATCAACATTCAAACAACAAACACAACACAGACCTCAGTCTGTTGCGTGCCCCCGATTTTCCAACTTGTCAATCAAGCTCTTTGAGTCTTTTTCAACATTTTGCATCCATCAACTGTAAAGTCTCACAGTCCAAGCTCCAATGGTGTTCTAAGAAAGTGTTATTTCTCGGACATTGCATATCATAGGGGACCAAACACCTTACTGATGATCGCAAAAAAGCTGTGATGCTCATTTCTTCTCCGACTAATCTAAAACAACTTCAAGGATTTCTAGGCCTCGTCACTTACTGTCGTCAATGGATACCCAATGCTTCCAGTCTTATGCAAGTTTTATATGATTCTTTCAAGGACATGTAGTAGACTATGTCTTCTACACAGAGATTCGAATCCAGATCTGTGGATGATCAAGGACAATTCCATACAGGATTTGCTATGTTTAGCTTGCAAGAAACCATGAAGGCTGCATCTTTACCTTTGAGAATGTCAGCCGAAGAAGGTTAACTCTGGGCTGTAATGGAATCTTGTAAGCTCGCCGAAGAGAAGACTGTGAACATAACTCAGCCTACGTGTATGGAGTAGCCCATGACTTTGGCCTGAAGTGGGCCCTGCAAGGTTTCCAGACAGCTAGTGCAACGCCCATCAAGAATCAAGAAGCCATTCAAACTCTGATACATGTTCTCCAATTGCCAGCTCAAGTGGCCGTTTTGAAGACTAAAGCCCATGGAAGAATAGAGACAGAGACAGAGGAAGTAGAAGGCACCTACAGCGCAGACTTGGCTGCAAAGGCCGCAGCTCTCTTGTCAGAGATTCTAGAGGAAGCAGGAGTGGGTGTATATGTGCTGACCAGAGCAGAGGAGAAGGTGAGAAGAAAGAAGGAGAAGGTGAGAAGAAATAAGGAGAAGGTGAGAAGAAAAAAGGAAAGAAGAAGGTGAGAAGAAGAAACAAGAAGGAAAGAATAGAGAGGAAGAAGAAGAGAAGAACCAAGGACAAGATGCATTGAATCCAGGTGTTAACCTGTTGAGACAATTTTAAACTCGAATAAGCCCGAAGGAAAGGAAAAGTTGGGAGGAATTGGGAGCAGAAATACACCAAGATGGATTCTAGAGGAAAGACAATAGACTTTGTTTACCAAGGGCATTATATCCAGCTGTAGCACAATGGGGTCATGGTACTACCACAAAAGGAAACTAACCAGATGATTTCTTCAATCAACAAGATATACCTAGCACCCAGAATCTCCACCACGGCAAGTAACTATGCTAGAAGTTGTGAAATATGCAATACTTGTAACCCAGGAGGACTGATGCCAACACCAAGGAAGCATTTGGCTAAACCACTATATCCTTTCCAGTGGAACCAGATTAACCACATTGAATTACCCAAGAGTAGAAAATACAAGTATGTTCTAGTGGTGGTGGACATGTTCTCAGGATGGCCTGAAGCCTACCCTGTTACCAATATGACTGCCAGAACCACCGTGAAGAAACTATTGAATCTGACCAAGGACCTACGTTCATTGCAGAAGTAACCAGAGACATTTGGAAACTAGTAGGAACTTACCTCGGCCTGCACACTCCCTACCATCCCGAATCCAGTGGAAAAGTGGAAAGAATGAACGCCACTCCGAAGAATAAAATTCTGAAAGCTAGCAAAGAAATATCTCTTCCCTGGCCTGAGATCTTACCCATTGCACTCTATTCTGTCAGAAACACCCCTAGGCAGCCCACTGGTCTCACTCCTTATGAGATATTATTCTCAGGCCCGCCCAGATTAGGGAGGTTTCACCCACAGCAGTTGAGTGCAGGGAATGATAGCCTTGTAAAATATGTTATAAATCTGTGTATTGAAACTAATCCATGCCATAGTGTTCTCCTCCATTCCAGATCCAGACTCTGATCAAAGCTACAGCCTGGTGATTTTGTGTGGGTGCAGAAACACGTCAGAGATTCTCTGGAGCCAAGATTTGAAAGACCATACCAAGTACTCCTGGTGTCCCCAACCTCAGTGAAACCTGAAGGAAGAACCACCTGGGTGCATGCTTCACACTGCAAGAAAGTGACTGCGACCAATAAGTCATTATGAACCTTTCCCTTATCCTTTCCTATGTTTGTCTAGTCTGGATGTGTGTGAAAATACAAGAGGGCCAACCAAGGGGGGTGCCTGATGGATTCATAGCTAGGGATCAGGTCAAAGGAGGGTTTGAATCACTTACGCCCCAAATAACAATCGACAAAAGTGTGGATAAATTGCATCTATTATAATCAACAGAGGTTTGATAATTACACTCAAGATGCCTTACAAGGTATAGCTGAACAATTAAGCGCCACCTCCTTCATGACTTTCCATAATCATTGAGGGTTATGAGATTGCAAAACAATCCATAGATTGCCTCTGCCGTGGACTGATCTGAGGTGGCACCTAGCGGTCATTGGGTAAAAGTCATCCTTACCATCAAAGGCTCTGTGAAAAAACCAGCGGTTCCTTGGTTACGCCCCCTTGGAGCAAGCCCGACAGTGGTTCAGTGGGTTGAACACCCGTTCCACCTGTTCACCCTGCTGTCTAAGGAGAGTGACCTTTAGATACAGGAGACTATGAGGTTTCAGCAACAGCTAATTAGCCAATGATAGAATGATCATGTGATTCTTAATACGTAGAAGATATCAAACTGTTACTTCCTATTAATAAATCAGATTTATTCCCGACGGAAGGTGTGGGTTGTATCTCTCAAGCTCCGGTTGTCAACAGCTGTAATAATAATATAATTCGGAGGAGACATTTAATTGGATAAAGGAGTAGTGGAAAAATACTTCTACCCCTAATTTATCATTCTGACAGTTGAGGTGTCCTTGACGTTGTCAGCAGAATAATAGACAGGAGGCAAGGTGGTATAACACAAACAGTCCTTTACTCCAGGCTAGATTTTACATCCCAAGACATATCTTCTGGAAAAAACTTTATAGTCCCTCTGTAAAGCCTGGAGCAGAGGTGGCAGCTTTCTAGTAGTAACTCACTGACTGCCTAACTGCTTAACTGCCTAACTGAACTCCTCCCACCTGGGTACCTTTATTTATAACCCTTGGGGATACACCCAGTTACTTGGAAAACCACCATTTTTCGGCTTACCAGATTTTAAACCCTTTGGGTCATGGATCGGCATCAAAACTTAGATTATACTGCACTTTAATTTTGCACATAATAAACAATGGTTCCCTGTAAAATTATCATGAGGCACAAAAAAATTAGGAAGGGTAAATTCCTTCCCTACATACCCCCCCCATAAAAAAAACCCGCCTGGCATTGGTATCATCAGCAATGAAGGTAGCTAGGGTAAAGGCAGGCCCAAGAGGGTTTAAAAAATAAATTTTTTCATTCAGGGTGGGGGTAACAAGCAAAACATAAATACATTAAAAACAGGTATAATTTAGTGTTTTTCTATACCCTATAATTAAATGTCCAACTTCTCTTGGGTATAAAGGGAATAAAAAAGGGAAATGTCCAAAAGCCCTTGGGCATAAAAACCCTTGGGAAAATTAAGGGGGAAAACAAAAATGAAACAAGTCCTGAGCTTTTGGGTAAAGATCCATGCGGGCATTAGGGAATAAAAAGGACTAACAATCCAATTTTACATCTGTCCAGGCGGGGGTTGTTAGCCCATCAGGATAATTTTTTAAAGTGGAAACCCCGGGAAAATGGAAAATTTAGTCACAATACTTGGGGGGGATTTTTTTACCTTTTGTGTCCTCTCTGACTTCAAAAAGTGATGTATCTGAGTAGCAGCAGGCTGGTCGAAACAATTGTTTTCCATGTGTATTTTCTGAGCTGGGGGTTCAGGGGCAGGTTTCACTGGGAAAAAAAAAAAATCTCCAGGGCCCCAAGAAAAAGCGAAAGGATGGATGCAGGTCTTTCTCCCCCGTAGATGAAAATTTTCATTTTAGCTGGAGACAGTTCAGTTTTTTTGACTTGTTAGGTATCTTCTTTTAGACACAGCTTTGCGGTTAGGGTGAAAAACTTGCGTTTTTTACCTTTTTTACAATCTCAAAAACATCTGTTCCTGGATAGGAAGGCCTTGATCTGTAGGATAGTCTCCACTTAGTATCTAACTTGTAGTCAGTGGTTATTTTTAGCCAAACTTTGTCACCCAATTTAGTGGTTCTGCCTGGATGCAAGTTTAAGTTCTTTTAAACAACTGGGATTCAAAAGGCGATCCCCAAACAGGGGACCATAGGTAACATAAAACTCTTCCATAAGTTGGAACTTGTCTTTTCTGTAAAACCCTTTACATGAACTGCTACTACCCAAATTTGGTATAAGGGTCAATGTTTTTCAGCTATATATCCCTTTCGACTGGGTTCTAGTTTTCAAAGGCTAGACAACAATGTCTATGGCTGGGGGGTATTTTTGGATGAAGTGGGACCTTTTTTATTATTTGTTCACCTCTTGCTAGCGAGCAGGCAGGGCATTTTTTGCACCAAGTTTCTATTCACTTTTCATACCCAAACCCCTAAATTTTCCGGGGGGTGGGGGCCTCGTTTTTGAACCTAAATGTCCCAATCGGTCATGGTTGGCTTCCTATCAGTGGTGAGGGGGGTTCAAAATTTGGGACAACCTTTCCCCCCCGTTGGGGGGTTTAAAAGGCCTCTTCGATGAAGGGCGCTTCCCCCTGCCCCCACATCGAACAGTTTCCCTATTGGGATGACCTGACGAGCTATCAGGGAAATTTCGCTCACAAAAAAAGTCCCCTACTTCTCTAAGGTTTGCTTGTCCTTGGAGTGCTTGCTTGGGGCCCCTAAAGGGGAACGTTTGGTGAATGGGGTCTCCATTTCCCGACTATAGTTGCATTTTGTTGACAAAAGATGTAAAAACTGGATTTTCTTCTTCCCCGTCATCTTTATTCTGGGGGGTTTTTCCCGTTGGGGAGGGATAAAGTAAAAGCATCCGGGGGTTTCATTTTCCTGACGGTACCCCAACAAAATAAAGTTGGCGAGTCTTGGGGCCCACCGGTTCAGGGGTCCCAGTTGGGCTTTCAATGTGCCAGGGTTTTGATTGTGTATCTATGAAGGGAGTAGCTGCCAGAAGTCCTTTAACTTTTTGTCACAGCCCAAACAAGTGCAAGGAATTCCCGCTGAAGGGGCTATAATTTTTTATCATTCTTCTCAGCACCCCCAGAGGCCAACTGGCATAAGCTATTTTTCTTTCCTTTTTTTTCTGAACTTGTAAAAAAGACAACTCCCGTCCTTTTGCTGGGGTCAGATCGATGGAACGTTGACTGTAATCAGGGTATCCAAAAATAGGGGTTGGGTCAACAGTCTCTTTAGGGTCTGGGAAAACAGTTCTTGCCTCTCTGTCCTGGATAGGTAGTTCCTTTTCATTTGCTACGTGGTTACCCTTGGGGTATTTTGCAAGGGCTCGGCACTTGGCGAAAAAGGGGAATGAAGCGACGGTAGGCAAGCGAACCCAGAAAAACTTTTTATTTCTTTCGGGTGTTAGGGGGCCCAAATTTTGGATGCGGAGATTTTCCGGGGGGAGGGTGACACCCTTTAGCGTAACATGGCCTAATTAATTCACTTGCGGTTTCAAGGATTTTATGGGGTTTACCTTAGCCATGCGATCAGACCCCAGCCGATGGGTAAGTGATCTTCATTGTTTTGGGGAAAAATATAAGGACTTCACCCAAGTACAGGAGTAAACTTTCAAAGTTCTGGTCCCCTAAAAAATTTCCACTCCATGACCCTTTTGGGAAAGGGGAGCAGGTGCTTTAAAAAGTAAAAAGGGCATACTGTTAAACTGGAATAGGCCCTTTGGGAGGGGTTTAAAGGGCCCGTTTCCCTGGTCTTCAGGTGCTAGAGGTATTTTGCCATTACCCGCGGGTTTAAAGGAACCCAATTTTAAAACAAAAGGGCCACTTTTCCCAAAAAGGCAGTCAAAGATTTTAAATTTTTTTGGCAAGGGATGGGCCCTTTCCTTGTGAGTGATGTTTTTTTGTTTGCATAGTCTACACAAAACCCGATGGTTAAATCCTTCTTCTTGATTGGGACTAGGGTGCATCCCAAGGCCCGACTGCTTGAATCCCCTTTTTTATCTCATTTAAAAGTTTTTTTTTTAACAGGCTGGTAATAGAAGGGGAAAAAAGAGGTAGAAAATTTTCCTTGATTGGGGGATGATCACCTGTAGGTATTTTAAATTTTGCAACGGGGTGGTCTGACCAAAAACCCCAAGGGGTGTTTGCTGAAGGCTGTTTGGTTATTTTACGGGCCCCACAGCTAGGACATCATTGATTTGCTCAGCTTTAGTAGAGATTCCCCTACAGGGGTTCCAGTCCCCTTGGTTCTCTTGGACTCTTCTTTTATCCCTTGAGCGTTTTTTGAAAAAAAGGAAAGGCATTTTGTCTTGCTAAAAAATTTCCCCCAAAGGAAAACCTTGGGGAAAAGTTAGAAACGGGGTAGAACTTGTGTTCCTTTATTGGAGTATCCCCAAAAATTTTAAAAAAGGGGGATGGTACTTTTACCATTGGAAAACAGTCTTTGGGGTTCTTCCCCTTTTTCATCATTAAAAGCCCCTTTGGGTTAAAATTGGGGTTCTATAAAAAAAATTGGGTAATCTTGCCCCTTTAATGCCTGAACGGGTCGGCCCATAAAGGGGGGTCTCATTTGCCGGGTTGTAAATCACGGGGAATGGATGTCTCCAATGAAAAGCTTTTCCAACTTCTCCTTTGTGGTTGGAAAATTTCTTTTTTGGGGGCTTTGGGTGTTCAATTGTGGGTTTTAATAGTTTTCCTGAAGGATCGGGGGACCCTGCTTGCAGACTTGCACTTGGGGTTTTAAAGCATTTCTCCATAACAATTTTTAAGAAAACCCATGCCCGAACAACTGATGGGGGTTATTTGGTCACCCACAACTTTCTTTGAAACCCCCCCTGACGGGGATAAATCCCCCCCCACCAACTTGGGTTGTAGGCTCCCAAAACCCTGGTTAAAGGGATTGGTTTTTACCTTTACTGGAATAAAAGTTTTACCAAGTATCTGGGGGGTTTAACAATTCCCTTTAAGGGCCCCGTATTCATGTTTTGCACCCTTTTTTAAAGTTGGTTTTTCCCGTGAACCCGTGTCCAACCAAAGGGGTGAGGATTTCTTCCCCTTGGGGCACATTTAAAGGGGCAACCCCCAAATTTGGGGGCCCCAAAAGGACCTCTCTTTTTTTCCCCGAGGGGGGATCCTTGGGCCCCGAGGGGCGCCCATCTAATTGATAGAACTTATCCCACTGTTCCCCTATTTGCGACAACGCTTTTCAAAAAGAGCCTTTTGGGCCCCCCAGTTGGGCCTTTTCAAATGGAACATTTCCGGGCTCTGGTAGCTTTGTGGGGGTTTTTCTTAAAGGGTAGTTTCTATAGGTTGATAATTCATTTGTGGGTGGGGGCTGCGGTAAGACTTTAGCTTTTTTTTCTTTACCTTTTTTGGCACTTGGGCAGGACAGGACCCCGATCCTGTTAGGGAAAACGTATCATGAATTTTGGGGCCCGTTTTAATGTGTAACCCAAAAAGGGGTTTTTCTCCTAAAGCGCCAAAAAGGGGAAACAGGTTTGGACCACCAAATGGAGTTGGCGGGGAACACGGAGGGGGGCTTTGTCCTGCAGGGGGCTCTTTTTCCAAATATTCGGAAATGACAGTCCCCTTTAGGGCAGGAAAGGGGGATATCGGGGTTTTAGGGCAGCAAGAAACCAAGGTTTTACCTTTAAAGGGCTTTGTCCCCCCCGCTCCCTTTTATGAACTGTTCTTGGAGGGGGTTTTTTCATTTTCAGGGGGGCTTTGCGAGGGGGCTACTGGTAACAACTTTTAAAGCCCCCGGAGGGGCCCGAGCAAAGTTTCCTGAGGGGTCCTCCCGGGTGCTGCTTTTCCCCAAAAATTCGTAGCTTTTTTTTCAAACTCAATTTTTTATCTCAAAAGTAGTTGTAGTCTCTTTAAAAATTGTTCTGCAGTTCTTTTCTCTGAGTGGGGCCAGGACTTCACTTCCCTTAAAGCAGCACCCACCAGCTAGCCAATGAGAATCTCCACCTTTTGTTCAGGGGAGACAGGATACAGTCTGAACATAGCCAGCATCTTTACACGAAAGTCCCTAAAGGTGTGTGATTCTTCAAGGTTACGAGGAAGCCGGAGGGCCCCAAAGAAATAAGGCATACTAAGCGGCATTATACCAGTTGTACGGGTGACGGACTTACTGGAAGCAGGTTGCTCACTGTCACTAACATCCGTCATGGTGAGCAGTTGGTCATAAAATGCCAAACAAACAAACAAATAAAAAATCTAGCATCTCTAAATGAGGTGTTGCCTGATTGCTCCCCCTCTTTGTGGAAAGTACTCACTGGGCAGGTCTGTGCTGGCTCCTTCCTTACAATTTTTTTTGTATTTCCTCTTCACAAGGCACTCATGCAGGGCTTGTTGCTGGGCAGATTTTGTAACAGCTTTTTCTAGCCGTTTGAATTTAACTGTCCTCTCTCTCCAAAGAGCAGTTACTCAGGGCTTGTTGCTTGGCAGATTTTGTAACGGCTTTTTCCGCCATTTTTACAGACTGTGATGTAGTTGAAATTACAGAGATTTGGACTAAAGTCTTTTATAGCACAACAAATGTGGTGAATTTAAGTAATGAAAGACAGTCTTTTAACACTTGATAGGGCACACATTCAAGTTGAATCCTGTTCTTCGTGACGCCAATTTATGTAACATGCTAGGGTCGCAGAGGAGAGGATAGGAAGAGGTAGTTTAGTGTCACAGTGGCTAAACACCCAATCCTCTCTTGTTCTCATTGACACAGTTACAGTGCATAGGGGGTCTACTTGTTCAGGAGTAGGTGGTGTTCCTTCAGTGTTCCCCCGGGACACAATCTGTAGATACGGCTACCTGTCCAGATGGTGGTTGAGGTGTCCTTGATGTTGTCAGAATAATAAACAGGAGGCAAGGTGGTATAATGCAAACAGTTCTTTACTCCAGGCTAGATGTTACATCCTAAGACACGTCTTCCGGAAAAAGCTATGTTCACACGGCTTAAACTGGGACATATCTTGCCCCGTATTTCGCGCTATACTGCGCTAAATATAGAGCGGGATACGTACCAGTCATTACGGTAATCCACAGTTCTCATAGAGAACTATGGATTACGTCTCCTCTCCCCGGTTGGACAATACGCCGTGGGGGGAGATAAGTGACATGTCAATTATTCATGGCGCATTCACACCGTGAATAATGAATGTCTATGGGGCCGGCAGCCTGCCGGCCCCCCCACGCCCGCTCCCGAGCACACGCCGTAATTATTGCCATGTGAACATAGCCTTATAGTCCCTCTGTATAGCCTGGAGCAGAGGTGACATGTCTTCTAGCTTTCTCGGTGTAACTCACTGACTGCCTAACTGCTTAACTGCCTAACTGAACTCCTCCCACTTGGGTACCTTTATTTATAACCTCTGGACACACCCTAGTTACCTAGGTAACCACCACTCTGCTTCAGGCTTACACAGCATATTAACCCTTTAGGTCATGGATCGGCATCAAAACTTAGCATTATGCTGACAAATTATATTGCACATAATAAACAATGGCTTCCAAAGTAAATATTATCGTGAGGCACAAGTAAAATTAGGAGTGTACACTCCTCTACACTACACTAGTACAGCGGAAGTTATCATCACTGAGGTGGTCCGTGAGGTAAACCAGATTTCCTCTGGTAGAAACCATGTGACAGCTAGTAGCAAAGAGGCAGAGCTTCAGAGCCCAGAGAAATTAGAGGATGTAGCTGACCCTGAGGGGCAGAAGATGATCAGTGAGGACCAATGGACTCGTGATGAAGAGAAGCTTGGATCTCTTTGTATTCCTGCCGACAAAGAGGTAGCAGGTTGGGCTCAGGTGCACCCCTAGCGGCCATGGTGGATAGCGACCCTAAGAGGTGTGCTGTCATTACAGCTTCTGGTGACACTAGTGTGGTTGCTGGGTCCAACCAGGGGTCTATTGCTTCTATGAGACACTGCCCAGTGGGCACAATGACAAGATAGTCTGTGTGTGGCAGAAGGCTATAAGATCTGATAGTGCTGGCATTGGGGTTGTCAGTAGTAACCCTGTGAATGTCAGCATGCAGGCTGAAGGTGATGACTTCTTTATTGCAGAGTGTGCATGGGTTGTGTCACTTGTAGAAAGTGGCTATAACCGGTCTGTTGCCCATTGTGAGGTGTGAACATAGTATGAGCCCACGGCTGAACTGTATTTAACAATGTTGTCACCACCCCTGACTTTGTTGGGAAGTTGTTGCCCCAAAGTCGGAGATCTGACTGTGGTGGGTGTATGGGCACGGTGATAAAGTCCTACGGCCTTTATCAAACGGTGGGGGGGGGGGGATGTGTGGCAGAGCGACCATGGGCAGTCTCAGGTTTCTGCCACTCTATGGCGTAATACAGGAGATATGCAAGCAACATGACACCAAGGTTACCTGGCCTTGGTGGCGTAGAAGCCATCTATATCTGTCGTCAGCCACAGTAAGCGCTTGGCAGCCATTTATAGCTAGTGTAACTGTCTCAGCAATTTCTGTGTTGCCTCTTATCGGTAGTGGGCAACGTGTTAGTTGAGTGCCTACTCCTGTGTTCCAGGCCAGGTTTTTGGCAGGTCCCTGGAGGGCTATAAAAGGCCTGGGCCTGCAGGTGTTCAGGGGACACTGTAGTTTTGAGGTGCTGTGTGATAGGCACAGACCACTGGACAGAGAGGGACTTTGTATGTGAGTTAGTGGCCAGATGGCTCAGGATTTCTTTTTATGCGTTTGTTTTTCTATAAACTGTTGTACATGTGCCTCAATAAATCTAGCTGAGGCCATTTTAAAATATTCCCCGGTGTCGGAATATTTGTGTGCCAATATTGTTCTACCAAGGACGGCGATCCAAAAGTTAAGCGTGAATCCCCAGGACGGACCAAGATGGCATCTGAGAGCTAAGCGGCAGCATACAATATATGTATACACATACAGTTGAAACCAGAAGTTTACATACACTATATAAAAAGACACATATGCATGTTTTTTTTCACTATCTGACATGAAATCAGAATAAACCTTGCCCATTTTAGGTCAATTAGGATTTCCAAAATTATTTATTTTTGCCGAATGCCAGAATAATGAGAGAGATCATTTTTTTAAAAGATACTGTATTTTTATTACTTTCTGTAAATTACAGGTCTCTCTCAAGTTAAAAGTTTACATACATTTCGTTAGTATTTCCTAGCATTGCCCTTAAGCTGTATGACTTGGGTCAAATGTTTTGGATATCCTTTCACAAGCTTCTCACAATAGTTTATTCTGATTTCATGTCAGATAGTGAGAAAATATGTGAATATGTGTCTTTTTAAATTATAGTGTATGTAAGCTTTGGGTTTCAACTGTATATATATATATATATATACAGTGGGGTGAAAAAGTATTTAGTCAGCCACCAATCGTGCAAGTTCTCCCACTTAAAAAGATGACATCATAAGTAGACCTCATCTACGAGAGACAAGATGAGAAAACAAATCCCGAAAATCACATTGTCTGATTTGGAAAGAATTTATTTGCAAATTATGATGGAAAATAAGTATTTGGTCAATAACAAAAGTTCATCTCAATACTTTGTTATATATCCTTTGTTGGCAATGACAGAGGTCAAACTCTCCTCCAAACACGACGAGTTGTGTTTCTACCAAACAGTTCTACTTTAGTTTCATCTTACCATATGACGTTCTCCCAATACTCTTCTGGATCATCCAAATGCTCTCTAGCAAACTTCAGACGGGCCCGCACATGTACTGGCTTAAGCAAGGGGGCACGTCTGGAACTGCAGGATCGGAGTCCCTGGCGGCGTAGTGTGTTACTGATGGTAGTCTTTGTTACGTTGGTCCCAGCTCTCTGCAGGTCATTCACTAGGCCCCCTGTGTGGTTCTGGGATTTTTGCTCATTGCTCTTGTGATCATTTTGACCCCACAGGGTGAGATCTTGCGTGGAGCCCCAGATGGAGGGAGATTATCAGTGTTCTTGTATGTCTTCCATTTTCTAATTATTGCTCCCACAGTTGATTTCTTCACACCAAGCTGCTTGCCTATTACAGATTCAGTCTTCCCAGACTGGTGCAGGGCTACAATTTTGTTTCTGGTGTCCTTCGACAGCACTTTGGTCTTCACTATAGTGGAGTTTAGAGTGTGACTTATTGAGGTTGTGGCCAGATGACTTTTATACTGAGAAGTTCAAACAGGTGCCATTACTACAGGTAATGAGTGGAGGACAGAGGAGCCTCTTAAAGAAGAAGTTACAAGTCTGTGAGAGTCAGAAATCTTGCTTGTTTGTAGGTGACCAAATACTTATTTTCCACCATAATTTGCAAATAAATCCTTTCCAAATCAGACAATGTGATATTGGGGATTTGTTGTCTCATTTTGTCTCTCATAGTTGAGGTCTATCTATGATGTCAATTACAGGTCTCCCTCATCTTTTTAAGTGGGAGAACTTGCACAGTTGGTGACTGACTAAATACTTTTTTCCCCACTGTATGCGTATATAAATATATATATATATATATATAATATATATATATATATAGATATATAATTATATATAAATATATATATAATATATATATATATATACATATATATACAATATATATATATACATATATATACATACATATACATACACACATATATAAATATATATATATATATATATATACACACATCTACAGTGAAGGAAGTTACATAGTTGCATAGTTACATACATAGTTACATAGTTTGTCAGGCTGAAAAAAGACATACGTCCATCCAGTTCAGCCCATTTATGAAAAGTGTTGCTAAAGTGTTAAAGTGTTGATCCAGAGGAAGGCAAAAACTCCCATGAGGTAGAAGCCAATTGACCTCATGTTAGGGAAAAAATTCCATCCTGAATCCAATCTGGCAATCGGAATAAATCCCTGGATCAACGACCCCCCTCTAGAATCCTAGTCACTATAACTTGTTTATAATTACATCTAGAAATTGGAACCAACCCTTATTCGGAAAATCCTAGTCCACTTATAACCTTTTTATGTTACCACTTTCCAGAAAATACCATCCAAGCCCTTCTTGAAAACTCTGTTAGAGAATTCACCATGGACAATTTCCTCAGCAAGAGAGTTCCATATCTCACGTTGCTCTAACAGTAAAGAATCCCCTTTCTATGGATTATGTAGAAACTTTCTTTCCTCAAAGACTTAGAGGATGCCCCCTTGTTCCAAGATATAGTCCTGGGTATAAAAAAATCTTTTAGCGAGATCTCTATATTGGCCCTTAATATATTTTAACATATAAATTAAGTTCCCCCGAAGCCGTCTTTTCTCTAAACTAAATAACCCTACCTTGCCTAAATCTTTCTGGATATTGCATCCAGCCCCAGGCCTTTAATTTATTTTATGTTGCCCGCCTTGTACCTGTTCAAGCTCTACAAAGTTCTTTCCTGTGCACTGGTGCCCAAACTGTAACACAATATTCCATATGTGGTCTAACCCATACTATATAATGGAGAATATGTTCTCATCATGTCATCCATGTCCCTTTTAATACACCCCAGCAAATCCTATTAAGCCTGGCACTGCTGCCAGACACGGGCTGCTACAGTTTAAGTTTACTGTCCACAGGAATTTTCCCAAGTCCTTCATCCATGTCACTTTTTTTTACCCATTGTTTTTCCATTTAACATGGTAAACATGTAATGGATTTTTCCTCCCCATGTGCATAACCTTGCATTAATGATGTTAAACTCATCTGCCAACTTCTCTGCCCAGGCCTCCAACCTATCCAGATCCCTTTGTAATAACACATTATCCTCCAATGTGTTGGATTCCTATATCAGAGCTAAACAGCATCTGCAAAGATCGATATTCTACTGTGCAATCCCCTGTGTAAGAATCATTTATTGAAAATATTAAAGAGGATAGGGTCCAATACTGAGCCCTGTGGTACCACACTAAGTAACCACGATCCAGTCCCTAAATAAGTAGCCGTTAATTACAACCCTTTGTTTTCTATCAGTGACCAGTATACTTACCACTTGCAACAGCATTTTCCCCCCAGTCCAAGCATTCTCATATACTTACCAACCTTTTATGTAGGAACAGTATCAAATGCTTTAGAAAAATCCAATAATATGACATCCATTGCCCGCCCCGATCCATTCTGGAAACTAACCTCCTCATAGAAGCTGATGAGAATTAAGTTCTGACAGGACCGCTATTCAATAAACCCATGCTGAACGGCGTTTTATAACATATTTTCAGTGAGATACTCTAGGATAAGCATCTCTTAGAAACCTTCAAACATTTTTTACCCACAACAGAGATTAAACTTTACCGGCTATAGTTTCCAAGGGATCAACTTTTTGGAACCCCTTTTTGAATATTGGCACACAATTTGCTATGCGCCAATCTTTGGGACATTACCCCTTATTATACAGTCCATAAATATTAAAAAAAGGGCCTATCTAACACATTACTTAACTCCCTAGGACACGCGGGTGATACCGTCAGGGCCTGGGGATTTGTCCCTTATTTTTCAATCATTCTAAGGCGGGAGCTGCACATCTTCCCTGTTTTAACAAGAAACATTTTAAGTTGAAATATTACCACCTCCCTTTGTCTCAACAACAGGAAGCTCATCCTCCTCGGTAAATACATGGAGAAGAAATGGTTTAATAGGTTTTGCTTTTTCACATCCCCCTCTAAATCCCTCTCCCTCTGTAACTTTTTAAAGGGCCAACAATTTCTTTTTTTAATCTTTTTTACTATTTAAATAGTTAAAAAATATTTGGGGTTAGTTTACTTTTCTATTGGCACATACGTCTTTCAGTCTCCACTTTGCTTTCCTTTATCTTTATTTTACACACTTTAATTTCTTCTCCATATCTTCTTAAGCGCCTCTTCACTGCCCTCCTGTTTTAGTAGCTGAAACACTTCTTTTTGTTTTTTAATTGCCTCCTTTACATCTCTGTTAATCCACATTGTTTTTTTGTCCTGTTTCTAATATTTTATGTACCAAATGTATGTACCTCTCACAGTGGGCGCCTAAGATGTTTTTAAAGATCTCCCATTTATTTTTTGTTCTGGCTATTGTTTAAACACCATGTCCCTGTCATACAGTTTAGGGTCCGTTTCAAAGCAGGGTAAAATTAGCTTCCTCAAATTCAGAGTTTTTTGTGGGTCCATACAAAAAGCTCTATTGAAGATAGAATGGAATTTATTATATTTATGGTCACTATTACCCTATTGCCCCCTCAACCTGAACCTTTGTTACTCGTCAGGTCTATTAGTCAATATTAAGTCTAGAAGGCCTTTTCTCCTAGTCGGTTCCTGCACCATTTGGGGAAAGGTAATTATCTTTAGTTAAGAACAACAGACCTGTTTTCCTTGTGAAGCTACAGGTTTCAGATTCCCAGTTTTATGTCTGCGTAGTTAAAGTCCGCCCAGAATAACAACCTCATTCTGATTAGATGCTTCATTCTATTTGCCTGAGGAGCATAGCTTCTATGGGTTTCTGTTATATTTCTGGAGGCATAGCAGACTCCTATTGAGAATTATATTACTGTTACTACCCCCCATGTATATTAACCCATAATGATTTCCACTGTTCACTACCTGTTACCTAATATCTTCCCGCAGTGTTGGCTTCAGAAGGATTTCCATAGAGACAGACATTTTCTTCCCCCCTTCCGAGTTTACGGTCACTTCTAAAAAGACTGCAAACCCTGCAAGTTAAACCGCCCATTCGTATCTATCGTCCACCACGTACTCAGTTATCCCCACTATGTCATATTTTTCTTCTGCAATTAATACTTCATAGTTCATTTTTATTTGTTTGTTCCAGACTCCTGGCATTGGTCTGCCATGCAATTTAGAGATTTCCAGTTTTTATTCCTTTCTCCCTATTCCTTGTTTTAACTTTGCTACCCTCCCTCCACTCCACCCCCTGATTCATTACTAATTCCCAGCTTCCTATCTTCACTATCTGCACGCTATATGTGTATTTCCCTCCCGCCCCAGTCCCTATTTTTAAATATTCCTCCCAACTTCCTGTCCATTTTGTTCCCCAATACAGCTGCTTCCCTCCCCATTTCGGTTGCAGCCCATCCTTAGCTAAGTCTGTAGCCAAGACAGAAGTCAGCCCCGCGTTCTCCAAAAACCCCAAATCCCTTTTCCTACACCAATTATTGAGCCACTGATTCACTACTCTAATCGCCCACAGCCTCTCTGGTGGTGGCCCGTGGAACAAGTAATATTTTCTGAAAATATTACCCTGGAGTCCTTGCCTTGAGTTTTTTGCCTAAGTCCCCTGAAATAATTTTTAGGACCTCCACCTACCTCTAATTTTGTCCATTGGTGCCAATGTGGACCAAAGACACTGGGGTTCTCACCAGCCCCACCCAGCAAATCTGTCAGCCCGATCCGCGATATGTCGAACCCGGGCCCCAGGTAAACAACATACTGTTCGACTATCCTGGTCTTTGTGACAGATTGCCCTATCTGTGCCCCTTGTAATGTTACGTTTCAAGGCTTTATTTGAGTAAACATGGTACAAGAAGCAAAGGAAAACACTTGAAACGAGGATGGGAAGGTGAATCCTTGGGACCACGGAGGCAGACTCCACCTACCGCGGCCAGGGAAGTAAGGCCTAGGCCAGGCATCCTCAAACTGCGGCCCTCCAGCTGTTGGAAAACTACAACTCCCATCATGCCCACTGTTATAATATATAAATGCATGATGGGAGTTGTAGTTTTCCAACAGCTGGAGGGCCGCAGTTTGAGGATGCCTGGCCTAGGGTCACCGATCCGGAGGCTGTAGACTGGAAGGCCAGGACCACCATGGGACAGGAGAGAAAACAACAGTCACAGGACCTTGCCAAGAGAGAACACTCTGGAACACCAGACTCTGTGAGGAGGGACTGCAGAGGACCACCGGACCCTGCTAGGAGGGACTGCAGAGGACCACCGGACACCACCAGGAGGGACTGCAGAGGACCACCGGACACCACCAGGAGGGACTGCAGAGAACCACCGGACACCACCAGGAGTGACAGCAGAAGACCACCTGACACCGCCAGGAGGGACTGCAGAGGACCACCGGACACCGCCAGTAAAAAAAAAGAAAAAAAAGAGGGACTGCAGCGGACCACCGGACACCGCCAGGAGGGACTGCAGCGGACCACCGGACACCGCCAGGAGGGACAGCACTTGGAACACGGAACCCTTCCAGGAGGCACGGCTCGGCCCACACGAACCTCCAGGAGACTCGGCTGAGGAACACGAGGGACCTTCCAGAAAGACACGCTGATGGAACACAGGGACCGTCCAGGAGACACGCAGAGGAAACACAGGGACCCTTCAGGAGACACATCGAGAACACAGGGGACCTTCCTGGAACACGGCTGGAAAACACAGGGACCTTCCAGGAGACACGGCTGAGGAACACAGGGACCATCCAGGGACAAGGCTGAGGAACACAGAACCGTCCCAGGAGACCACGGCTGAGGAACCCAGGAACCTTCCTGAGACACTGCTGAGAACACAGGAACCTTCCAGGAGAAACGGCTGAGGAACACAGGAACAAACGCAGGAACTACTTAGGAACGCAGAAAGGACAGGATGCAGGCGGCTTGAGGCAGGGAAGCGGGCCTTGGCCCAGCAAGACCAATACTCAGTCCCAGACTGTAGGTAGGAGGTGTCATTTTATTGGAGTCAGCAGATGAGGAAGTGCTCAATCCTGGCCCAGCCCTGTTGGAGGTTTAACTGTTGCAGCACTGAACAGAATTAGCAAATTCCAACTCCAGGATCAAACACACAGTCATGCAGCAGAGACAGAGAATATAGCAGATCGTAACAAGTAATTATTAGATCAATTGCTTATTGTGCATGTTTGCCCACTGACAAAGACATGAACAGTCTTTAATTTTAAGGGTGGGTTAATTTAACATTGAGAGATAGAATATCCAAAATAAAATCCGACAATCACATTGTATAAATTATATAAATTTATTTGCATTTTTGCTGAGAGAAATAAGTATTTGATCCCCTACCAACCATTAAGAGTTTGGTACCTGCATTAAAAACAGCTGTCTTAAATAATCACCTTTATAAAAGACTCCTGTCCACAAACTCAATATAGGATCCTCTCTGAGGATAGATACACTTTTGTAAAATATATTTAAAATGTTTCTGAAGTCATCACTTTGGTGTGGGCGCTACATCGATGATCTTTTGCTTGTCTGGGCTCACTATGTAGCCTCCATACAAAATTTCTTTGATTACCTTAATGGTAATCATTATAACTTATGATCTACTGTAAATTGGAACCACGTGGATATTACGTTTTTGAATATACACGCTAGAGCCATTCTCCAGAACTTAATCCCATAGAAAACTTATGGAGAGAGTTGAAGCTCCAAGATGCCAAGTGACAGCCTCATAATCTTAATGATTTAGAGATGATCTGCAAAGAGGACTGACCACAATCCTCCTGATATGTTGCGCAAATCTCATTATCAACCACAAAAAACATCTGACTGCTGTGCTTGCCAACAAGAGTTTTACCACCAAGTATTAAGTCCTGTTCACCAGAGGGATTGTCATAGTCAGTGGGCAAGCTTACCCAATCAGCAAGGGATCAAATAATTATCTCCTTCACTTTTTAGGCAAAAGGTTTAAGGCAAGGACCTCCAGGGTAATATTTTCAGAAATATTACCTGTTCCATGGGCCACACCAGAGAGGCAGAGGGAGCTGAGAGAAGTGAAATAATTGCTATTTTCATAAATATTGAGTGTAGAAGCGACACGTTGGCTTATCGAGATCGAGCGATAGTCGCTAGCCGGCCGCTATCGATAAGGTTTTTCGATAGTGAGCATCGATTATGAGCGATTACCATTAAAGTCTATGGGAGAGCAACAACACCTTCATTATTACACCCAAACAAGGCTGAGAAGCTGAAATTAACATTCCACAACAGTCAAATGGATTATGTGGCTACATCCTTAGGCCAACACACTTAGTTTTATAAAAAGTCACAGAAAAAAATCACAGACCCATTCCACTAATCCCTTTCATGTAACACAGCATGACCCTTAACCTGCATCACCCCACAAAATTTAAAAGTGGCCAGAATGCAGTATGATTTGAACCACATGTTACATGAAACTGGACATTGAATATCCCTTGTCCTGGAACACAGCTTGAGCCCCCAAACCTGCATTGGACCCCCAATTTAAAAAGTGCCACCAAAAGGAGTCTTTACAACCACCATTTTTAGTTGAACTGAGGACACTAACTATATCTGTCCTGTACCCGCAGAAGACCATTAAACCTGCTGACCGACAAGTTGCCAAAAAGTAGTCTTTTTCCACCACCATTTAGTTGAACTGGAACAAATACTGTCCCGTGTTCTGGCACAGGTATGACATTAAACCTGTCTGACCCCCAGATTACAAAGTGCCGGAAAAGGAGATCTTTCAACCCACCATTATAGTTGAACTGGACATTGACCTAGAACTGTCCTGTGCCACAGCATGACCCAGGTGCGGAGTTACAGTGGGTGCGGTGAGAGCCTAGCTGGCGTCCGTCATCTATTAACACGCAGGTTTAAAATCCCTGATGAACGCAGCAACAAATAACAGACCCGTGCTGAAGCAGAGTGCGAGCGGAAGTGTGAGAACTCCAGCCTTCCACAGTACACAGTCAGCCCTGGTAGCGCTTGCCCCTCCGTATGAGTGAGGACCAATTGAGCTTCACTTGGAAATACGGGGTTAACGCTCCTGTTACACCCAGGTGCCCTTTTGCTGTGGCATTTCTTTTTTCTCATTTACTCAACGTGCAGGAGGAAATTTTTCTCTGTCCTTTGGTCTCCTGTCCTGCTCCCATACTCCATTGGTCCTCTGAATAACTACATCTGGTAAGTTTTTCATACCACCCATGTACAATTCAGGGAATTTTTTACCAGCTATATTGTACATGCAAGTTTTTTTATAGTTTAATTCTAGAAACCACATTTTTAAAATAGGATGGATCCCACCATTGTCTTTTGTTTCTCTTTTTTTCATTGTATAAATGGGTTGCCCTCAATACAGAGATTGATAGCTATGTTAAAGATCTTGCAAAAACAAGTCAATTTGCAATAGGTGTCCATTAATAGTGTCCCTACCTATTCCTTTTCTGACAGCACCATCACCCTTGAGCCACTCTGACAATTGTGACGGAACCAAATGTCTGTTAGAAACAACATTTTTAGAATAGGACCTGTATATGGCTGCATGTCACAGCTAATGCCCCAAAAATTCAAGCATGACCCCTTTTGAGCCACTTTTGGACAATGTGAAAACAAATGCTGTTAGAAACAACATTTTTAGATTAGGCCCTGTAGTATAGCTGCATTCACAGCAAAATGCCCCAAAAATCAAAACATGACCCAAGAGCCACTTTGACAATTGTGAAAGAACCAAATGACTATTAGAAACAAAATTTTTTAGAATAGGAACCTGAATTAATGCTGCATTTCAAGCAAAGATCCCCAAAAATTCAAAGCATACCCCTTGAGCCACTTTGGTAAATTGTGAAGAACAAATGTCCTGTAAGAAACAACATTTTTTTTATAATAGGACCTGTATTATTGGTCTGCATTTCAAAGCAGCATGACCCAAAAAATTATAAAAATGACTTCACGTCCACTGTTAAAAATTGTGAGAGAAATTGCCACTTATAAAGCCCCACATTTTCTGTTCCAAAGACTCTGATTATAGATGTATCTCACAGCTACATGACCCCAACAAATTATAAATATGACTTCTCAGCCACTATTAAAAATTGTGAGGGAGAAATGCCACTTAGAAGCCCACATTTCTCTTCCAAAGGACCATATTATAGCTGTATCTCACAGCAACATGACCTCAAAACATTTGGACAATGCGAAAACTTCTTAAGATAAAGTGAGTAAATGGAAATACGGTTTTTGTCAGAAACCTTGCATGTCCTTTTACAGTCTCCACACAGCAAATGAGAATAAATAAGGAAAAAGAGAATAAAAATGCAGTAAAAATGATCATTTTTTAAAAAAAGTTTTTCAAGGAGGACCATTTCTGTTTGAAATGGAATGTGAAGTAGAACCGGCAACTAATGCGGTGGACCTCGGCAATTGGGGCCACAACCATCAACAGAGATCATGCCTGATTTCATCTGATTGAAAGTCAAACGAACCACAATATCTGTGAAAGCCCCGATGCGTTTGTCTGTAATGACACCTCCAGCTGTGCTAAGGTCCGCTCAGATATTACCTGCTGCATGCAGGACAACACCTCCGTTATGGCGAGTGACGCGCCACTTCGGCCATTCGTCCATTTGGATACCCAGAAGACTATTGGTCCGGAACACATGCAAAACATCGTGTGAGAAACTCAGATAGTCGTGCACCATGAATCTTAACTGATCTCTGTGTGTTGGATGTGTGCCCTGCATTGCATGGCTGGGTGCGGTGTAAAACAAAGATTGCCAGAGGTCACCCATTAGGGCTTCCGCCACCATGCTGCTTGCTGCCAGCTACGCCTACTGCACTCTATTGCTGTCAGATCACCGCTGAAGTTTGTTCCACCGTGACATTTTGGGAACGTGAAGCAGCGCAACAGATGTCTCCAGTTGATCAATCCAGACAAGGTCTCCATTTCCTGCATTTTTACTCTCTATTTGGGTGGGTGGGAAGGAGAGTTGCTGAAGTTTTGTTTTGAACCGGGATCCAGGA
Organism: Phyllomedusa bahiana; assembly: GCA_025379985.1. Lineage (NCBI taxonomy): Eukaryota > Metazoa > Chordata > Amphibia > Anura > Hylidae > Phyllomedusa > Phyllomedusa bahiana. The sequence continues at coordinate 48,781 of JAODAL010001750.1, forward strand.
GGGTGGCCACCCAGTAACTGTTGTTCATTTTGATGGCCTTAATGCGAGGATCATGTTGGAGGATAATGGAGCATCCAAGCACTCATGTAGAGATTGGAGCCTTGATTTCCCAAGCCTCTGGGTCCGATAGGCACTAGTCAAACTGATCTCCTCATCTTCCTCCTCCATCCTAAATTCAACGCCCAAACCTCTTTTCCAAGGCAGGGACTCGGTAACATCCGGTGTCTAGGAATACCTCCTCCTCCTCACTCCTCCCTCCTCCGCTGCCCTCCGGCACAGCTTCAACACAAGCCCTGACTGCCCTGATGATGCAACCCCCCCCCACCCAAGAGCTGATGCCCACCTTTCATCTAGCTCTGGACCCCGAACCACTGCCTAATGAAGACCGATGAAATTGTGAAACTGTCGGGCCTAGTGGATTTGACGTAGAAAAAAGGCTCCGTGTCCGCCTCTGTGTCCGTCTCCTCCTCCCGTCGCTGGCGGGACCTGTTTGTTCAGAGTGTCCAACGATCGTTTCCAGAACTAAGATCACAACAATGCTCATGCTGACAAGGCATTTGTCCCGCACTGACCATTTTGGTGCTTTCTTAAAAACTCAAAGGATGTCAGAACTTCTTTCACCTGCCTCCACTCACGGTGGTTCAACACCCCGAGTCCGCACCGCTGCTTGTCCAGGCCCATCGTGTCCCACTCTACTGCGTAATGGCATTGCGCTGTGCCCACAATCGCGGAGCATGTGGAGGGTAGAATTTTCCCAGCGTGTTGCCACGTAAACAATGAGACGGTTGACGGGAAGGCCGAGCTGACGCTGCAACGCAGCCAGGCGGGACGAAAGCAGGATGCGAACGGCGGAAGTGCGAACTCAGACCTCGCCTTCATCAGTAGGCAGTCCAGACCCGGGTTAGCTTCTTTAGAAATTTTCTGGACACCAAGGTTCAATGACAGTGCCAGGCAAGGGATTGTGCTCCACCTACGATCTTTAAGGTCGGACCAGCGGAATTCGCCCCGTTATCCGCACACCACCTTTGCCTGGCACAAGGTTCATGTCACCCAGCCAGCGCTCGCTCTCATTGCATAGAGCCCGTCCAGACAGCTCCCTGAACCTGTGTGTGGACGGTCTCCAAGGCAGAAGACTTAATTTCAACATGGCCTGGTGTTCCCTCTGGCACGTGGATGCCACCAGAGGACCTTGGGGGAAAGAGCCCCTGCACCCATCCCCTCGGTTTTTTTGAATAGCTTGCGCCGAACCTGAGAGCCAACCGACCACCCCCAGAGACACTCCACTCCAGCTCACCCAGTGAGCTGTCACAGAGATATAGCGGCCTTGGCCGTGCTTACTAGTCGCATGTTCGGTGTGATATGGACTTTTTTCCCGGACACAGATCAGACAACGCGCTTGAAATTTTAGATGACACTTGCCTGGCCAGGCAGGGACGTCTTCTGGCAAGAAATCCTGCTCGGCATCCTGGTTATTGGGGGCAGGCAAGGGCCATGACGGGGCGGAACCCTTCCTGTTTCCACCAGACGGAAAGGGCAACATTTTCCAAGGCCGCAAAGCCTAGCCATGCCGACATTCAAGGCTTTTGGCTTTGGGATGGTTTTGGGTTAAAGTGTTTTCTTCTGCCCCCCAAACCTGGAATACAGAAGCTTGGCTGCTAGACTGGCCGCTGTACGGCAATGCATGTCGTCAAACTGTCGGAAGAGAATGGGGTAGGATGGGTCCTCTGGTGGTGCTGGTGGTACTCGGCAAAGGTGGAAGGCTGAAGCGGAGGCTGATTACCTGAACATGACTCTGAGAGACATGGCACTGAGGAACGCTTTGGTGGTGCGGAGGAGGAGGAGAGGAGACAAAGGTGTGGACAGTGGTTGGGAGGTCCCGGCGTCGGCTGCCATTTTTTGGCCAAGGAGTTCCTCCATTTCAACTCATGCATCGCTGCATGTGACTAACATGATGGTGTGGTTTAACCACTTATGGTTCTTGCCTCACATATTCTTTAACGGCAAAGGACGGCATATGACTCGCTGGTGAATCAAGGCTTGCTCAAAGAAGGCCCAGCCTTTGAGAGGTTCCTGGAACCTTTTTGACGGCGATAAACGAGGAGCGGGGTTTGCGCTGACCGTGGCTTGGCAGGAATCAATATCACGACTCTGCGACCGCCCCTCCCTTTTTTTGATGGCGGGACCGTATTGACACTTCCCCATCGTCTTCCCTCTCGTCACTGAATGAAGCGCTCGCAGCAAATTCTGCGGAAAAGACCAGGGTGGACCGCAATGTCGTCCACATCACATCAAATCATCAACACAGGTGACTTGGTCCGTCCTGACCATTCTGCATCCAGAAGCTGCGGGCTACAAGGCGAAGGGGCAACTGCAAGGCTTTGCCGACCGCCCGGGATTTTTGCCGCTTGAACCGGCTTCCCCTTTACCTCCTCTGATTGCATCAGTAACTGGCGTCATAGCAGACTAAATCATCCTCTGAATCTTTTAACAGCCTTCCTGACCCCAACCGCATTTTGTCATCATGGGGTGGGAGAGGTCTTCATACAATATTTATCCACAGTGGTGGGTAACACGATTTGACATTTTTGGCTGCTTCATGTTGGACGGATGCTGATGATGCCTAATGACGACCTTTGTGGCCGTGACTGCGAGGACGAGGAGGTAAGACTGCTAGATGCAGGTTGCATAACCAACCTGAAGGACATATTGGCGACGATTTTCGTTACTTAGATTTACAGGGCCCTGACCCCGATGACAGGCCTGACGGTCCAGCAACGACGATCCGCTGGCATGCGTGTTGAACGCCAGCCACTGGGAAGGAGCACCTTCTCTCGTACCCTACCTCCATGTGCTACCCCCCTCTTTTGCCGCTTACCACCTGCATTTCGCTCCATTGTTCAGAAATATAAAAAATTTGAGAGTAGTAAGAATAGTTTTGAAAGTCTCTTATTAAAAGACAGCAATCACAGCTAATCTCAAATACCTATAATCAAAACAAAATTGCTGCATTCAAATTAAACAGCAATGTGTCTATCAACAAATCTGGACTGGGCAAAAGGTCCAAAAAAACACGTATCGTTATTTTTTGGTATAATAAACGGTATTTTTTGCACCTTTTCAATTCACCTGTGTTGAATATAGAATTGCTGTTTTATGATTTCGTAGGAAATGCTGCTCATTGAACAATGCTGGTGTGCAAAAGTCAAAAAACCTAACTGTTCATGTTTTGATATAATAAACGGTATTTTTTTTTGCACCTTCAATTTCACATTGGTGAATATAGAATATGCTGTTTTCAAGAATTTACCCCGAATGCTGCGGCAATGAACAATGCAGGGTGTGCAAAAGTCAAAACATAACTTGTTTTATGTTTTGGTATAATAAACCGATATTTTTTGCACCTTTTCAATTCACCTGTGGTGAATATAGAAATTGCGTATTATTAATGATTACGTAGGATGCTGCTCCAATGAACAATGCTGCGTGTGCAAAAGTCAAAAAACACTAACTGTTATGTTTTTTATATAAAAAACGTATTTTTTGCACCTTTCAATCACCTGTGGTTGAATATAGAATTGCTGTTTTTTAAGATTACGTAGATCCCTGCGTCAATGAACAATGCTGGGTGTGCAAAAGGCAAAAAACACGTAACTGTTATGTTTTTTGGTATAATAAACGGAAATTTTTTTGCACCTTCAATTCAACCAGAGGTGAATATAGAAATTGCTGTTTTAAGATTTACGTAGATGCTGGCGTCCAAAGAACCAATCTGGGTGCGCAAAATACAAAAAAACACTACTGTTTTGTTCTTGGTATAATAAACATATTTTTTGCAACTTTCAATCACATCTGTGGTGAATGTAAGAAATAGCATGTTTTTACAGATTTACGTAATGCTGCTCAATGAACATGCTGGGTGTCAAAAATTCAAAAAAACACGTAACTGTCCTGTATAGATATAATAAACGGTAATTTTTATGCACCTTTCATTCACCTTTTTGGTGAATAAGAATTTCCTGTTTTAATATTTACGTAATGCGTGCGTCAATGACAATGCTGGGTGCGCCAAAAGTAAAAAAAACACGATCAACGTATTATGTTTTGGTATAACAAACGAATATATTTTGCACCTTTCAATTCCACCTGTGGTACATTAATAGATATATGCTGTTTTTAAAGATTTACTATGATGCTTGGCGTCAAATGACAATGCTGGTGCGCAAAAAGTCAAAAACCACTTAAACTGTTATTTTTGGTATAATAAACGGTAATTCTTTTTTGAACCTTTCATTTCACCTGTGGTGAATATAGATGCTGATTTAATATTTACGTGTATGCTGCGACAATGAACAATGCTGGGTGCGCAAACAGTCAAAAAACACTTACTGTTTGTTTTCGTACGATAACACGGTAAATTTTTTGGCAACAAACAACCTGTCTGACTACAAGATTCGCGTATTGTAATTAACTTCAAGGTGGATATATCAACAGTCAACAGGTGTAATGGTAAAATTGAAAATGAACACCTACTCTGAAAAAGTAACTGATAATAAAAGTGGAGTTTTGCAGCTAACAAAGAGACATGCAGTTACTAGAAATGATGTGTATCCTAATATAAGTTCAGGCTGCCCAATATCCAGGAAATAATTCAATAGCAAACTGATAATAATAAAGATATTATCACGTACAATGTCTACACTGAGTCTTGGTGAACTTTATCCAGTGTTTTTTAAGATAGAGCTTGTCTGTGTTCCGCATCTCCGCGTGCACCCCCCCCCCCCCCGTCGCCCCCTCCCCCCGCTCCCACCGCCGTGAATTTACAGCGGTAAGATGCTTCATTAAAAAATCTCTAGCTAACTACAATAAAATCTTCAAATCTCTAATACCTAAGTAAATTGGAAGGATCACAGCTAATAGTAGAGGTTTCTCTTTCAGAAATAGACAATTTCGCTGAGCTGTTTGGCCACAGGACTAGATCGCAGGTCCTATCCCTATGATACCTGAGAGACACAGAGGCTGAAACAGGAAACCAGTATCTATGTAAAACGCGGTCATGTGATTTTTCCAGCCAATCGCAACCAAAACACATCCCATCATGACGTCGCACAAACATCTCTCCATGCACTATTCTGTAATCTGATTTGCTGGAGCACGCCAAATTACAGGCAGCGCCGAAAAAGCGCGAACTTAATAAATTATGCCCTCAGAATTTAAACCTAATTATCGCAAGAACTGGAAATTTCGATCACCAATAAAAACCTTTGTCCTATCGATTTCAACTTTGTCCCCGTATAAAATCCGCTCAACACTTATAAAAATTTCTTAACACAGGGATTGGCATAGAATATTGATCTTAAGATGAAACTAAGCTCGTGAAGGAATCCACATACAATAGAGATAATGTGTTATTACAAAGGGATTTGGATAGGTTGGAGGCCAGGGCAGTAGAAAATGCAGATGAGTTTAACACAGATAAATAGCAAGGGTTCTGCAGCATGGGAAGGAAAAATCTATAAACAGTGATATAATGTTAAATGGAAAAACCTGGAGTAAAAGTGACATGGTAAAAGGGACTTGGGACTCCTGGTGGACAGTAAACTTAACTGTACAGCCAGGACCAGCAAGCAGCAGCAAGGGCAAATAGGATCATGGTTGTTTTAAAAGGCATAGAGCACATGAAGGAACATTATTCACCCACGTATAACAAGTCACTAGTGTTAGACCACATATGGAATATTGTGTACAAGTTAATGGGCAACCCAGTGCCCAGGAAAGAACAAGTAAGAGCTTGAAACAGTTCAAAAGGCCGGGCAACAAAAAATAATAGAAAGGACTCGGGTGGACCTACAATACCCAGAAATATTAGCAAGATTGGATAATTTTTAGTATAGAGAACAGACGGCTTTGGGGAACATAAAAATATGTTTAAATATATTAAGGTCCAAAATAGAGATTTCCGCTACAAATTATTTATCCCAGGACCTGAATCTAGAACAAGGGGCATCCTCTAAACGGCTTGAAGGAAAAGAAGTTTTCTACATAAACATAGAAAGAGATTCTTTACTAGAGTAGAGCAGTGAGACACGTGAACTCTCTGCCAGAGAAATTGTCATGGTGAAATAAATAACAGAGTTCAAAAAGGACTTGGTTATCATTTTCTGTAGCGTAATAATATAAACAAGTTATAGTGACTAGGATTTCTGAAAAGGCTGGATTACATTTCTAGGTTTAATATAACAAGTTATAGTGACCTGGTGATTCTGGAGAAGGGTTCCTGGATACATTTCTAGAATTGTAATATAACAAGTATATAGTGACTAGAATTCCTAAGGGGGGTCCGTTGATCCAGGGATTTTTCCGATTGCCAGATTGGAGTCAGAAGGAATTTTTTCCCTAGCATGAGGACAATTGGCTTCTACCTCATGGGGGTTTTTGCCTTCCCCTGGATCAATACTTTAACACTTTAGCAACACTTTAATAAATGGGCTGAACCGGATGGACGTATGTATTTTTTCAGCCTGACAAACTATGAAACTACAAACACACACACACACACACACATGTATACACAGAGAAACATCCTGACATGACACTACATACAGTACAGTCAAGCTTAAAAAAAACTTGGTGGTCTCCCAAAACCATACCACAACAGACTACAGGTTGTGTGTGATATTGCAGCTCAGCGTTATTGAACCAAATGGCATCCTGTTTTATGTGTGGCACGGTCTATGAAAAAAGCAACCATGTTTTTGTTTTATTTTTATATGACCCTTAAATTCTCCTGCTTTCTAGAATTGTCAAACCTAGGACCCAAATCTTAAAACTGATCATTACGGTTACTAGGGTTCCGAACCCACTTTCTGTGTCTGTTATGTTTCTTAATCCCTTACCTCTAGTTTTTGACCTTCCTGACCAGAGCCTCATTTTTTAAATCTGACATTTGTCACTTTATGTGAGAATAACTTTTTGATTCTTTTATCTATTCATGTGGTTCAGAGAATGTTTTTTCGTGACACATTTAGCTTTAGGTAAGTAAGAAATTTCAGTCCATACAATCCTTGTTTATTTGTGAAAAATATCAAAATATTATGAAAATTTGGAAAAATTTGCCACTTTCAAAGTTCAAAAATATCTGCATGTAAGACAGTTATTCCACTAAAAATAGTTTATGACTAGCATCTACCACATGTCTACTGTAGGTCAGCATCATCTTTTAAATGTCTATATTTTTTATGACATTAGAGTGCTTAGAAATTTTGTAGTCAGTTTTCACATTTTCAAGAAAATTTGCAAAGTAGATTTTTTTTTTAGTTCTGATGTGGCTTTGAGGGGCCTGTATGTTAGTTACCACAATAATGACCGCATCTAAGAAACTAGACCCCCTAAAATATTTAAAAAAGCATTTATGAAGTTTGTTAACCTATTAGGTATTTCACAGAAATCGAAGCAAACTGAAGGTGACATTTTTAAATTTCACTTTTTTTTGTAGATTTTCTGTTTTTATCCATTATTCACTGGAACACAGTAGATGTGACCAGGAAAATGAAACTCATCATTTCCCAGATTCTGAAGTTTTGAGAGGTATCACATATGTGGCCCTGGTGTGTTATTGGGCTTAACCACAGGCCTCAGAATAGCAGGAGCACCTACTGGACTGTGGTGTACCATTTTCAATACAATTTTATTCCAGGTTTGCGGACACCGTAAGGTGCTAAAACATCCCTAAAAAGACCCCATATTGGAAACTACTAGTGTTGAGCGATTATTATCGACGAAGTTGAAATCGGCACGGTTTTTATGTTGATCGGATTTTTTAGATCACGCGATAATTTAGGTTAAAATCTGTGCATAAGCTATTAGTATCGCGACATTTTCGGCGCTTCCTGTCATTTTAGCGGCAAGGCAAATCAGCTTACAGATAGAGGAGGGGGCTGTGTGTGCGAGTCATGACTGGGAGTGCATGGATGCGATTGGCTGAAAAAAATCACATGACCTCGTTTTACATAGAACAGCCCTTCCTGTTCCATGATCAGTGTGTGTCAGTATCTCAAGGAGTACGGAGTGCGACTAAGCCTACTGTGCAAACTGCTCAGCGAAATTATTCTATTTGTTCAAGTAGACAGCTTATACTTTTTAGCAGTATGAATCATTTAGAACTTTAGGTAGATCAGAGATTTGCAGGATTTTAGGTAGTTAGGCTGAGAATTTTAAAGAGCATCTACCGCTGTAAAGTCACAGGGGGCGCGGGGGAGGGGTGGGGGGCCACGGGCGAACACAGACAAGCTCTATGAAGGATACTGGATATGTGCACTCAGACTTAGTGTGACATTGCATTGCAATAGCTTTATTATTAACGTTTTCTGTTGATATATTACTTGGATGTTGGCAGCCTGAATTTAAAATTTAGGATACAGATCTTTTCTAGTAACCTGCAGGTATATTTGTTAGTGCAAACTCCACTTTTTATTATCAGTATACATTTAAGGATAGGTGTTTTTTCTCTTTTCGCGCTCACCCCGTGAAGGACTTCGTTTGATACATACCCACCTCCATCCCGGGTATCCTTACACTTAAATTTCAATCAGAATTTTGTAGTCACAAAGGTGTATTGATAGGTGCCAAAAACATAATCTTTTATTATCCCGGTGTACATTTCAGATACGTGTTTTTTTCACTTTGGTGCAGGCCTAGCTTTGTTCATTAGAGCCACCTTGCAGTTAAATTTGAACCAGCAATTTGTACGGTCATTCACAGGTGTATTGATAGGTGCACAAAAATACTTTTTTATCCGTTATACCATTTCAGGAACACGTGTTTTTTCACTTTGGCGCAGGCCAGCAGCTTTTGTTTTCATAGGCCACCTTGCAGTTAAATTTGTATCAGCAATTTTGTAGTCACCAGATGTATTGATAGTGCCAAAAAAATACCGTTTATTAATCCTGTACTAATATACATTTCGATAGGTGTTTTTTTTTTTTTCTTTCACTTTTGGTCAGTGAAGCTTTGTGATAGAGGTACCTTGCAGTTAAATTTGAATCGCAATTTTGTAGTCACAACAGGTGTATTGATATGGTGCCAAAATTACCTTTTATTTATCCGTACTACATTTCAGATACGTGTTTTTTTCACTTTGGCGCAGGCCTGCTTTGTTCTAGAGCCACCTTGCAGTTAAGTTTGAATCCAGGCAATTTTGTTAGTCACACAGGTGTATTGATAGGTGCCCAAAGATACATTTTAATCTCCGTTTATACATTTCAGATAGGTTTTTTTCACTTGTTGTCAGTCAAGCTATTGTTGATAGCGGTCCTTGCCTTAATTTGAATCCTAGCGCATATTTTTGTTTTCGATTTGAAGGATTTGAGAATAGCTGTGATTTGCGTCTTTTAATAAGAGACTCAAAAACTCTCATTTCCATACTTCTCAATAATTTTATCTTTTGAACATGGAGGATAATTCAGGTGTAATGCTGAGCAAAGAGGGGTTTAGGACATGGACAGGTAATGGGTACGAGAGAAAAATCCATTTTCTGAAGACCTCTTTGTTGACAAAAATGCGCGAGTTGGGTCAGGAAGGCATGTTAAAAGATCAAGAGGCCAAAGAGATGAATTTTGTCTGCGTAGACGCCAGTTACTCATGCAATCGAGGAGGAAAGAAGCCGATGTCAAATCGGCTCGCTAAATCCGTGATGCAGGTCGGCACCCTTGCAGTCGCCTCTTGCTTGTAGCCCGCAGACTCCTGAGATGAGAATGTCATGGACGTTACGAAGTCACTGTGTTAGAATAGATGATGATGATGACGACATTGCGGATCACTGGTGGGTCTTTTCTTAGCAGAATTTGCTTGCGACGCGCTTCATCACTGAACGCAGGAGGAAGACTGATGGAGGTACTGTCAATACAGGTCCCGCCTCAAAAAGGGAGAGACATATGTATGGGCGTACGAGAATCGTCCAGATGTCCGCTGATATGATTCCGCCAGCCTAGCACACACGTAGTCAGCGGAAACCGATCCTCACTTATCGCCCCGTCAAAAAGATGTCCAGGACTCATCAAAGCTGGGCCTTCTTTGAGCAAGCCTGTGATTCACACAGAGATGTCATATGCCAGTCCTTTGCCGTAATAGCATAAGTAGAGGCAAGAATCTTAGGTGTTTAACCACCACCCAACATGTCCTTTAGTCGCGATGCAGCGAATGCATGAGTTGAAATGGAGGCAGACACTTGGCCAAAAGGGCAAGACCAGACGCCGGGACTCAAACACTGTCACACCCTCTGTCTCCGCCTCCTCCTCTCCGCCACCACGAAGCGTTCCTCAGTATGCCCATGTCTCTCAGAGTCATGATCAGGGATCAGCCTCCACTTCAAGCCTCCACGTCGCGTCGTAGTACCACCAGCACACCCAGAAGACCCATCCTTACCCCCTTTCTCCTCTGACCAGTTTGACGACCTGCACGCCGCTTATACAGCGGCCAGATCTAGCAGACAGCCTTCTTGTCTTCCAGGTTTTGGGAGCAGTAGAAGAAACCTTTAACCCAAAACATCGCAAAGACAAGCCTGTATGTCCGGCATTGCCAGGCTTTTGGCCTTGGAAATGTTGACTTTCCGTATTGGTGGACCACAGATGTGGTTCCGCCACGTCATGCCTTGCCTGCCCCCAATACAGATGGCCGGAGCACGGCATTTCTTGCCCGAAAAGCCATCCTTGCCCTGGCCAGCCAAGTGTATCTAAAATTTCAAGCCGCGTTGTCTGCCATCTGTGTCGGAAAAGTCATCTCACCCCCGACACAGGACTAGTAAGCACAGGCAAAAGTGTCCGCTATATCATCTGTGACAGCTCACTTTGTGAGCTAGGTTGTGGATTGTCTCTGTGGGTGACGGTTGGCTCTCAGGCTCGCGGGCTAAACGCTCTCAAAACCGGCAGGGATGGTGCATGGGCTCTTTTGCCCCAAGGATCCTTGGTAGGCATCACCATGCCCGAAGAAACACTCAGTGTGAAATTAATCTGTCTTGGAGACCGTCCACACACAGGGTCAGGGCTAGTGGACGCTCTCCACAACGAAGGGAACCGAATGCGGTGGCTGAAGGTGACAGAATACCTTAGTGCAGGCAAAGGTGGTGTTGCGATTAACGGGACGAATCTGCTGGCCGCCTTAAGATATCGGTAGGCTGGAGCACCATCCCTTGCCATAGGCAAATGTCATGAACCTTGTCGTCTGATTGTCTAAAAGCGCTACACCGGCGTCTGGTACTGCCTGTGCAGGAAGGCTCGAGGTTCTGAGTTCGCACTTCGCGTTCGCACCCATGCTTCGTCCACATGGCTGCGTTGCAGAGTCAGCTCGGCCTCCCCGTCTAACTGTTCATTGTTGAGTTTGGAACACGCTGGAATTCCTACCTCCACTGCTCCTAGCGATTGTAGATCCGGCAGAGCCGCAATGCATAATACGCGTATGAAGTGACACATGCTGACAAGCACGCCAGTGCGGACTCGGTGCGTGTTGAGCACAGATGGCCACAGATGGACACTGGAGTCCTTTCTATCCCGTCGAATCCACACAGCGCCCGACAGTTTCTACATATTTTATCGTCTTCATTAGGCAGTGGTTCGGGGTCAGGCTAGTGCAAGGCGCGTGCTCGCCTCAGTGTGCATCATTCTGAGGCCAAGTCAGGGCTGTGGTGAAGCTGGCGAGTGAAGCGGAGAGGAGGTATTCATGGACACGACTGTTATGACATCTCCTAGCTGAAAGAGGTTTGGCAGCGAATATGAGGGGAGGAGGAAGAATGAGGAAGGATCAAGTTTATAGGGCCCTTGACCAGAGGCTAGGGAAATCACGGCTCCATCTCTCATGAGTGCTGGATGCTCCATTTCCTTCAAGACAGTGATCTCATATTTAAGGCATCAAATGAACTACAGTTACTGGTGGACCCTCTGGTCCCAGGGTACACAACACAAAACTCAGCACTTCCTTCCACCCACCAAATAGAGAGTTAAAATGCAGCAAATGAGATCTTGCTGATGCTCAAATGGAGGAAAAAAAAATCCGTTGCGTACTGCCTTTCAACATTCTCATGTCACAGTGGAACACATCAGCGTGTCGACAGCAGTAGAGCCCCTGCCAAGTATGCCGTAGCGTCAAGACGCATGCACGGTGGGCAGAAAGCTAATGAAGTGACTCGCAATTCTATTTACCAACACTCACCAACTCATGCAATGCAGGGCACACACTCCAAAAACGGAGCCAGGTTAGATCATGGGTGCACAATATCTGCGTCTCAACACGATGTTTGGTTTTTGTATGTGTAGGACCCAATATGACTTCTGGATATCCAAATATGGACGAATGCTCGAGCTCGTATCGGCACGCTATAGAGGATGTTGTTGCAAGCAGCCAGCGTCATATTCTGATGCGGACCTTTCAGCCAGTTGAGAGTATCTACCAGACAAACGCACCGGCTTTCCATCAGATAATGTGGATTGTTGACTTTCATCAAGATATGACATCAGGCATGGATATCTGATGATGTTGTGGCCCCAATTGCCGAGGTCAGCGTATATTAGTTGAGGGTGTCTACTTCACATTCTTTCACACAGAATGTCGTCCTCTTGAAAATCTTTTTTTTTTAATGATCATTTCTTACTGACAATGTTTTATTCTCATTCCCAAACAGTTTTCATTTTGCTGGTTTTGCTGTGAGGAGACTGTAAAAGAACCAGGTTTCATGACAAACGTATTCGCAATTTACTCGACTTTATTATCTTAGAAGGTTTTGCATTGTCAATGGTTGAGGTCATGTATGCTGTGAGATGTAGCAGCAATAATTATGGTCCTTTGGAACAGAAATGTGGTTCTACGTGGCATTTTTCCATCCCAATTTTTATTAGTGGCTGAGAAGTCATATTTATAAATTTTTTGGGTCATGTCGTGGAGCTGTGCGTACAGCAATACTCATGTCCTTTGGACAGAAATGTGGCTGTTAAGTGGCATTTTCTCCCTCACAACTTTTTAAATAGCAGGTGAGAAAAGTCTCTATTATATTTTTTGGGGTCATGTTGCTGTGATGATTTTAGTAATAATCTGGTCCTTTGCGAACAGAATTGTGGCTATTAAGTGCATTTCTCCCTTAAAATTTTTTATACAGGGGGCTGCAGAAGTCATTTTACAATTATTTTTGAGGTCATTGAATGCTTTGAAATGCAAGCAATACTACAAGGCTCACTATTATAAAAATGTTGTCTCTCTACAGACATTTAGTTCTTCAATTTGTCAAAAGTGGTCTCAAGAGTCATGTTTTGAATTTTGGGGGGTCACTTTTGCTATGACATGTCAGCAAATACTCATGTTCATAATATTCTAAAAAATGTGGTTTTCTTATACAGACATTTGTCTTCCAATTGTCAAAAGTGGCTCGAACGGGTCATGTTTTGAATTTTTTGGGGCATTTTGCTGGTGACATGCAAGGCATATTGTCTTAGGTCTATTATAAAAAAAATGTTGTTTCTAACAGATATTTGATTCTTCACACAATTGTCAAAAGTGCTCAATGGGTTCCCCATGTTTGAACTTTTTGGGGGCATTTTGTGTGAAATGCAGTAAGACTACAGGTCCTATGTAAAAAATGTGGTTCTCTAAAGACATTTGTTCTTCTAACAATTGTCAAGAGTGGTCAAGGGTGATGGTTGCTGTCAAAAAAGGATTAGAGTATGACACTGTTATGGACACATATTGCAAATGACTTGTTGTTTTTGCAGTAGCGTTATAACATAGCTAGCAATCCCTGTATTGTAGACAAACCCTAATTTAATACAAATAAAAAGAGAACAAGTACAGGTGGGATTCCGATCTATTTGGAAAATGTGTTTTCTAGGACTTAAACTACTAAAAAACTTGGCTCATTGTACTAAAATAGTGGAGAATAAAATCCTATCTGAATTGTATCAAGGCGAGGTACAGAAAGACATTGGACAGATGTAGGTTATACAGAGGACATGGTCAGTATGAGCAACGTACAGTAGAAACAAGACAGAGACAATTTCCGTCCTAGCACGTTGAGTAAAATGAGAATAAATGAATGCAAGAAAAAGGGCACGCTGGGTGTGAACAGGAGCGTTAACCACCAGTATTTCAAGTGAAGCTCAATAGGTTCGCTACTCATACGGACAAGGGGCAATGGTACCAGTCTTGACTGTGTACTGAGGAAGGCTGGAAGTTTTACTCCACACTGTTCCGCTACCGCACCTCTGCCTTCAGCGCGACTGTTTTCGTTGCTGCATCTTAAGCGGCATTTTTACGGTGTTAATAGATGACGGGACGACAGCCTGGGCTCTCACCGCACCCAACTGTAACTTGGCTCCTGGCAGCTGAACTATCTGCGCGTTAAATCGATGACAGACGCTTAGCCTGGTCTGAGCTCTCCCTGACCACTGTAAGTCTGCCCTGGCAGCTGGAGCCTCCGTTGTTAATAGATGACAGACCGCTAGCTGGGCTCTCACCGCACACCTCCACATGTAAGTCTGGCCATGGACGATGGGACCTCTGTGTTAACAGTGTGTGACGGCAGCACCTGGCTCCTCACGTTAGGCGGCAATCAGGAGAGCTTTCAAATTTCTCTAAAAAAATCAGATTTTGAAAAGGTGATTCTGTGAAGTTACAGTACTTCAAAAAGGGCTCAAGGGACTGGACACAATTGCACATTGAGGCTTAAAATTTTTGGCGCTGGACATGTCACTATGGTCGCATCATTTGATCATCCTAGGTGTGTCTGTTCTAATCACTGAAGAAGGATTTGGAGGAAAAATGAAACATTGAAATGATTCGGCTAAATACTCTCAGAGAAGCAGGAGGGCAAATGTCTATCTCACACTAAGCAAGTGTTTAGGGGATGGTTAGAGACCAACAAGACAAATTTGTTTTTGTTGTTACTTATGGTTGTGCGGACTAGAATTAACACATCTAACACGTTTAAAAAATACCTTTAAAAAACTGATGCAGAAGGGGTGTATGTTGTAATGTTAGCACACTGAAAAAGAAGCAAAATGATAATATGTAAAACTATAATAAAACTCTCCTAATATAAATTCTGTAAAACAAATGTCAGTTAGCAAAAAATATAACTAAATGGACAGTCACTGTTGTACTAAATAGCATAATGCCACTTTGTTATTGTGGGTCAACACCAGGTTTATGGTGTATGCTGTGTACAAGGTACAGGTATAGGTCAAGGGTCCAGTTTTCAACGAGTAATATGGTGAGTTCAAAGACTCTATTTCCGGGGGGCACTTTTTAGATCAGTGGAGGTCATGCAGGTTTGGCGGCTCATGCTGTGGCCCACGGACAAGGATTTGTCTATGTCCAGTTCACTTAAAACATGGTGGTTCCAATGATCCTTTTTCTTGCACTTTTAATCTGTGGGTCTGACAGTTTTGGTCATTCATGTGGTACAGGACAGTGGACAGGGTATTATGTCAGTTCAACTAAAATGGTGTTGAAAAGACTCCTATTATCGGCACTTTTTTTAAATATGTGGGTAGACATGGTTTGGGCTCATGCTGTGGCACAGCGACAGGTTTAGTGATTGTCGTGAAGATACAATTGGTAGTTGATAAGACGCCTTTTTCTAGGCACTTTTTATCTGGGGTATGCAGATTGGGGCTCATGCTGTGGCCCAGGACAGGGATAGTCTATGAAGTTAAACTAAAACGGTGTTTGGTTCAAAGACTTTTTTCTTGCACTTTTTAATCTCGTTGGGTCAGACAGGTTTAATGGTATACTGTGGTCCAGGACAGGGGACAGTACTATGTCCAGTTCAACTAATTATGGTTGTTTGAAAGACTCCTTTTTCAGCACTTTTTCAAATTGGAGGTCGACACGTTTAATGGTATACTGTTGGTACAGGATCGGTATAGTCACATGTCCAGTTCCAACTAAAATGATGGTCAAAGACTCCTGTTTCTCCAGCACTTTTTAATCTGATGGGTCAGATGTTTAATGGGTCAATCTGTTGTACGAAAGGTTGTATATCACTGTCAGTTCAACTTAAATGGTGTGTTCAAAGACTCCTTTTGTCCAGGCATTTTTTGGGAAAATCTGGCGTCATGCTAGTGTTTGAGGGGTCATGCTGTGGCAAGGGAAGGCATAGTCAATGTCCAGTTAACAAGTAAATGGTGGTTCAACGGAGTCTACTTTCAGGCACTTTTTAATCTGGAGGTCAGACAAGGTTCAAATTTGGTCATACTGTGTTACAGGATACGGTATAGTCTCAATGTCAGTTCCAACTAAAATGATGCTTCAAAGAAATCCTTATTACAGCCTTTTAATCTGTGGGTCAGACAGGTATTAAGTCATACATGTGGTACAGAACCGGTCTAGTCATGTCTCAGTTCAACTAAAATGAGTGGTTCAAAGACTCCCTTTTCACGGCACTTTTTATCTGTGGGTAGACAGGTTTAATAGGGTCATACTGTGGTACAAGAACAGGTTATACGTGTATGTCAAGTTCAACTGAAAAATGGTGTTCAGAAGACTCCTTTTTAGCACTTTTTAATTGGGGAGTTAGAAGGTTTAATGGTCATATGTGGTAACAGAACAGGTATAGTCAATGTCCAGTTCCAACTAGAATGGTGGTTGTTTGAATTGAAGACTTCTTTTTTCGGCACTTTTTAAATCTGTGGGTCAGACAGGTTTAATGGTCATGACTGTTGGTATAGAAACAGGTATAGTCAATTCAGTTTCAACTTAAATGTGGTTCAAAGACTCATTTTCCGGCACTTTTTAATCTGTGGGTTAATGTGCAGTGTTTTAGATGGTCATACTGTGGTCCAGGACAGGACAGTAATATGTCAAGTTACATCTAAAATGGTGGTTTGAAAGACTCCTATTTTCGGCACTTTTTAATTCTGTGGGTCATGACAGGTTTGGGGCTCCTTGATGTGGCCCAGGACAGTGTATAGTGAATGTCCAAATGTTAAACTAAATATGGTAGTTGAAAGATCCTTTTCCTGGTCATTTTTATCTGGTCGAGTCATGCAGTTTGTGGGCTCGATGATGTGGCCCAGGACAGGGATAGTCTATGGTCTCAGTTAAACTAAACGGTGGTTCAAAGACTCCTTTTTTCTTGCACTTTCTTAATCTGTGGTCAGAAGGTTGTAACGGTCATACTTGTTCGGTACGCGAACAGGATAGTCATGTCCAGTTCATAAAACTGGTGGTTAAAAGACTCGCTTTTTCAGGGTCTTTTTTCTTCAAATTGGATGGTCAGACAGGTTTAAATGGTCATTACTGTTGGTAACAAGGACCGGTATATAGATCAATGTCCAGTTTAACTAAATGATGTATCAGACTCTCTTTCCAGCACTTCTTTTAATCTGTGGATTGTCAGACATGTTTAATGTCTACTGTGTACAGAACACGTATAAGTAAATGTCCAGTTTTCAACTAAAATTGGTGGTTCAAAGACTCTGTTTCGGCACTTTCTCGAATCTAGGCGGTCATGCAGGTTGGGGCACATGCTGATGTCCAGGACAGGCATAGTCAATGTCCAGTGTTCAACTAAAATGGTGGCAAAGACCTTCCTCTTTCAGGCACTTTTTAATCTGAGGTCAGGACAGATCATTATTGTCATACTGCTGGTACAGGGACCGGGTATAGTCAAACTGTTCCAGTTCAACTAAGAATGATGCTCAAAAGATCCTTTTCGGCACTTTTATATCTGTGGTGTTAGGACAGTTAAATGGTCATACATGTGTACAGACATGTATAGTCTATGCAGGTTAACTAACTCATGGTGTGTGGTTCAAGATTCTTTTTCAGGCACTTTTTAATCTGGGAGTTAGAAAAGGTTTAATGTCAGTAACATGTGGTACCAGAACAGTATTAGTCATGTCAGTTCAAAATCTAAAATGGTGGTTGAAGACTCCTTTTCTGGCATTTGTAATCTGCTGGGTCAGACAGTGTTGAATGAGTCATAATGCGGTCAGTGACAGGCGATAGTCAAGTGTCCAGTTCAACTTAAAATGGTCCCCCCGTTCAAAGACTACCTTTTTCCGTGCACATTTAATCTAGATGGTTCAAGCAGGTTTGGGCTCATGTCTGCTAGTTCCAGGACAGGGATATTCAAAGTCCAGGTTCAAGTACCATGTAATGTTCAATATAATACTGCTTCTGGCACTTTTTAATTTGTGTGGGTCATGCAGTTTAAGGGTCAGGCTGTGAGTGCATAAGAAGGTTATGTCTGCAGGTAGGGATGATAGATGAATGGTGATGTGACTTTTTTTCTGTGGCTTTGATGACCTAAGTGTTTTACCTAGATGTAGCACGTTATCCATTTGATGTGGTTGGGATGTTGATCCAGCTTCTCCAGCCCTGTTGGGGTAATAATGAATGTGTTGTTGCTCTCCCATAGACCTTTAATGCGTCATCGAAGATAATCTGTTATCGACTAGTCGGATATCGTCTTGATAATTGACCGATATCAGACTATCGACCCGATGACGATAGTCCAGATGTGAATTGCTATCACTAGAAACTACACCTCCTTAGGAAATACCACAATTTACTCAATTAATTTAGCTTCAGATATAACTATCAAGAATCATACACAAACCATACTGACTAAAAAAGATTTATTTTTATTAAATATTAAAGTATAAAAGCGAAATATTAAAAAACACACAATATAGTAACTGAACAGGGTTACACAGAAGCTAATAAACAGATATGGATCGGTATCAGATTTCATTCAATGTTAAACCAAACGTAATATTTTAATGAGACTGTTCATGATATCCACTTATTAAAACAATGTTTCAGTAGTATGGGGTAATTCATACATTGAGGTAATCTAATCAAGATGCCAAACAATACTAAATCCCAATCTAAGTATGTTAACTCCTTAACGACCCGCCCCGTGGCCCCGAAATAGCTGCTATAGGCCCCGGATGCAGAGCCCGCCGCTTCATGTCTTGAACGGCCGCTTTGCCCACTTGCTGTCCCTGAGCGTCTCAGTAGACTCTAGGGCCGGACGTTGGGGCTAAGTGACTAGTCGTAGAGGACTAACTGTGTAGGCCCGCGCGATGTCGTCACATCGTATCGCGCTCATTTGGATAGGCCCCGGCCAGGGAGCTCGGATTGCGGCCAGGAGCTGGAGATAAGTAAAGTGTTTTTTTTTCTAACCTACCTAAAAGGGGAGCACTTCGACATACTAACTAACAGGGGCCCATAACTACAAAAACTAAAAGGGGCCCTAACTACAAACTAAAGGGCGATCCTGATACAAACTAAAAGTCGAGATTGCCCTGGAAGTATCTACAAACTAAAGGGGCACTAACTACAACTAAGAGGGCCCTGACTAAAAAACTAAAGGGGGCCCTAACTACAAACTAAAGAGGCCTGACTACAAACTAGAAGGGGGCCCTGATATCTACTAAACAAAAGGGGCCTAACTACAAACTAAAGGGACCCTGAGACTATCTACAATAAATGGGCCCTACATAAAACTGAATGGTGGGCCTAACTACAAACTAAGGGACTATTATCGCCCTTAATATCTACAATAAGGTGAAGCCTAAAGCCACTCTAAAAAATAGCTAAGGCGGGCCTAACTAACCGTACAAGCTTAGAGGAGGGCCACCCTTCCTACACTACCTCTACAAAAGAGCTAAAGGGGCGCCTAAACTTACAGACTAAAGGGTTTCCGGGCACTATACTACAAAACTAAAGGGGGCACTACTATTTCACCTAAATGGGGCGCCTAAATACCTACAAACTAGCTAAAAGGGGGCCCTAACTTTCCACAAATAGCTAAGGGACCCATAACTTGTATCCTACAGACTAGCTAAAGGGAACCCATAATACCTACAAGCTAAAAGGGGGTCCTAATACCTGGCAAACTAGCATAAAGGGATTGCCACTGACTACCTGCACACTAGCTAAAGGAGGCATAACTGACCTGTATACTACCTAAAGGACGTCCCTAACTGGTCTGAATACAACCTAAAGAGGCCTCTAACTCACTCAATCTGCATCAACTAAAGGAGGCCTCTTAAACTGCCTGTGGTATACTACCCCCCCCCCCCCCCCCCCTAAGGGAGGGCCTACATAAACGCCCTGTATACTACATAAGGAGGCCCTAATTGTCTGTATAGCTACCTAAAGGGAGGCCCTAACTGTTGTTATTTACACCTAACAATCGAAGGCCCCTAAACTCGCTGTATATGCTAACTAAAGGAGGCCTAATGTATGCATACTTACCTAAAGCAGTTCGCAACTTTGAAATGTGGAAAACGTGTGGATGAGCTGAGTATCGGGGCCGGCACAACAAAAAAAAACTAGACACGCCAGCATCTAGTTGGTGCACACCCCCTTAGAAAAGAGCCACACACCACTCACCTAAATGCATAATTCCGCTCTTGAAGACACCTGAGGTAGATGGCCCTTAGGCCAGTTAGTGCTCTTATAGCCTAGGTAGTAGCCCCTTTATAGGCCAGGTGTAGCCCCATATTAGCCAGGTAGTTGCCCCCCCTAATAGTCAGGTAGTGACCCCTAATAGATGAGGTAGAGAGAAACCATACTAGCCAAGGCAGTGACCCTAATGCCAGGTGGTAGCTCCTCCCTAATAGACACGGTATGTGCCCATATAGCCAGGTAGTGCCCTTATAGCCAAGGTTAGTGCCCACTCTTGTAGCTCCAGTATTGCCCCTTTTAAGCCAGGTGTATCCCCCTTTTATAAGTCCAGGGTAAGTTGACCTCTTGTAGCCAAGGTATGTGCCCCCTTGTAGCCATGGTTAGTGCCCACTATGTAGCCAGAGTAGTATGCCACTTCTGTAGTCAGATAGTGCCCACCTGTGTACGCAGGATAGTTGCCCCTTTGTAGCCAGATAGTGCCCTCTTGTAGCAGGTAGTCTCCGCTCTTTGTAGCCAGGTGTGCCCGTCATTGTAGGCAGTGTACGCCCCATGTTAGTTCAGTATTGCCCTTTGTAGCCAGGTTGATGCCCATTTGCTAGTCCAGGTAGATGCTCCACACCCAATCAGGCTAATAAAAAAAAATAATCAAATATCACCTCACCCGGATCCCTGCAGATGTGTGCGGAGCATCTCAGCTCCGGACGATTTCCTCAGTGTCGCAGGGCGAGTGAAAGTACATCTGTGCCGTCATGGCCCCCTGCTGACACTGATCTGTATGTACAGCACACACCGGTGCGCAATGTACATAAAGGAGAGAAAGCAGGAGTGGGAACGATCCCTCCTGCCTCCTCCCCTGTTACTTTGCCACGCTGCACCGGGAGCGTGCTGCTGCTATGACTGACTGTGTCGGCACATTAGTCATGTGAGACTGCTGTATGGAGCGGCCAGCAGTGCCGCGGATCAATTTTAAAGAACCCCTGCTGAAATGCGGGAAGGTTGCTACACTCTGCGGTGTGGTCGGTGGGGACCTCCCATATATCTGAAATCCCCACAAATAAGCGGTGGAGAGTTGGCCATGTATGGCCTAAAGGAGGCCACTAACTGCTGTATATACAAAGGAGGCCCCTGAAATGTCTGATATACTACTAAAGGGTCCCCCTACTGATATACACCTAAAGGAAGTAGGCCGCCTGTCTGCCATACTAAATAAAGGAGGCCCGTATCTGCCCTGTATGATACATAAAGGCAGGCCCTAACCGTCTGTTTCATAACCTAAAGGACTAAGAGGGCCTACTAACTGTATACAATCTAAAGGATGGCTCCTAAATCTTGTATACAAATAAAAGATATTGGTCCCTAACTCGTCTTGCATATGCTTACCTAAAGGAGGCACTAAACTGCCCTGTTATACTACCTAAAGGAAGCCCTAACTGCATGTATACTACCTAAAGGAGGCCCCTGTCTGCATACTACCTAAAGGAGGCCCCTGTCTGCATACTACCTAGAGGAGGCCCTAACTGCCTGTAAACTACCTAAATGGAGGCCCTAACTGCCTGTATACTACCTAAAGGAAAGCCCTAACATCCTGTATACTACCTAAAGGTGGCCCCTAACTGCCTGTATACTACCTAAGGGAGGCCCTAACTGTATGTATACTACCTAATGGGAAGCCCTAACTGCTTGTATACTACCTAAAAGGAGGCCTTTGCTGCCTGTATACTACCTAAAGGGGGCCCTAACTTCCTGCATACTACCTAAAGGGAGACCCTAACTGTCCGTATCCTACCTAAAGGGATTCCCTAACTGCCTGTATACTACCTAAGGGAGGCCCTAACTGTCTGTATACTACATAAAGGGAATCCCTAACCGCCTGTATACTACCTAAAGGGGGTCCCTAACTGCTTGCAGCCTATTTGAAGGGGCCTACCTTACAGCTTACCAACTGGGGGCAACCACCTACCTACAGTGTAACTAACTGTGACTCACCAACACCTATCTACAGCCTACCTAACTGGGGTCCACCAACCTAACTGTAGCCTATGAACTTGCCTAACTGGGGCCTGCTTTCTACCTGGGGTATTTACCTACCCACCCGTGGCTAGGTGCCCACCAACCTACCAACTTATCCAGCGGGTGTCTACCTACCTAAATAGGGCATATCTAGTTACTTGGGGCCTTGCCCATTTGCCTACCTACTTAGTAAGTTACTTCTTGTACCTGCTCTCCTGCCCCTGGAAAGTTTGTACAGAGGTGGGAATTTGGTAAAAGAGATGCTGAAAAGTGAGGATTCTAAAAATTTTTATGTAAATTCTGCAGTGATTGAGTAGTGCTGGCACAATCATAATGATGGTTGGAACTGATGGAGAAGAAAAGGAAATGAACGACTCAGAAAGAAGAGAACTGACTCTCAGATAAGACTTTATTCCCTGGGACATCCATTGATTTTTACTTCATATTGGAATCATGCTAGTATTTCACTGTAATGTGATGTGACCAATGGTGTCTTCAACATTATTGGTCTCCGTATTGGCATGTTGTAGGTTAAATCGGTGTTTTTGTATAGTGCATGCGTACACATATCCTTGATTGTAAAGTGAGGGAACACCTGACCCTGTAGATAGTGAGTTTCACTTTTACTTTCTTGCTGGTGTTTATTTTATTAGGTGTTAAAGTGCGTGACCAAGGTAAACGTGGTGGGGGATATTGTATGTGGGCTGGTGGAGGACAATATGGATGGAGCTACTTAGCCATGTGTCTATGATATGTTAGACTGACATATGTGTGAGACAGACAGATATGTGAGACAGACAGATGTGTGAGACAGACAGATATGTGAGATAGACAGACGTATGAGACAGATTGACATGTGAGATAGACAGATATGTGACTCACTTGGTATTGCATACTAGACAATATAGTTCTGTTTTGCACACTCTATTATGTGGTGAAATAGGCGCCTTTATGTCCGAGAGGTCA
Source organism: Phyllomedusa bahiana (assembly GCA_025379985.1). Classification (NCBI taxonomy): domain Eukaryota; kingdom Metazoa; phylum Chordata; class Amphibia; order Anura; family Hylidae; genus Phyllomedusa; species Phyllomedusa bahiana. Next base: position 72,154 of record JAODAL010001750.1, read on the forward strand.
GTAATATTTTCAAGTACAGTAGCTCTAGGGTGGGCCCTCCAAGATCAACTCCCCTGTGGGCCCCAGAACCCCCAGTCAGACACTGCATAACTTTTTTAATTTTCTGTGTACGGAGCTGTATAGAAGTTTGGTTTTTTTGTGTATCATTGCGTATCAACATTTTTATTGGTATCATTTTTGGGGGGACAAGGCTTTTTGATCACTTTCAAATGCGCTTTTTGGAAGACGAGGTGAAGAAAATACTGCAATCCTAGTAGTGTTTTTTATTTTTAACAGCGCTCACTGTGCAGTATCCATGACAAGTTAGTTTTACTCTGTGTGTCGATGCAATTATGACGATAACAAATTTATATTGTTTTTTATGTTGAAGTGCCGTAAAAAAAATTTATTTATTGTGTAAAACAATATTTATGTATCGCTGTCTTCTGATAACCATAACTTTTTTATTTTTCCATATACAGAGCTGAGTAAGGACTTTTTTTTGCAGGATGAAGTGATGTTTTTATTGGTACCACTTTGGCATTTATATGAGTTTTTGATAGCTTTTTTTTCCATTTTATGTTCTGCGGGATAAATGAAAATCACAATTCTGTGACTTTTTTTTCATTGTGTGGGTTAATTAACATGTTAGATTTTTAGGGTAGGTCGTTATAAATGCAGCGATACCAAATATGCATACTTTATATTTGATCTCTTTTGGGGCGATTGACATTTGTAAAGGGGAAAAGGGCGCTATACGCATTTATATTTTCTTTTTTGTGTTTGTGTTTTACTTTTTCACTTTTTTCACTTTTCCTATAGGGGTTTTGTGTCAGTGAGTCTCAGATCACTGATGCAATAGAGATCAGTACAGAGCAGAACTGCTGTATACTGGTCTCCATGGCAACGGTCACTTATGTCACGGGGCATGGTGACGTCACAGACCGCCCGGTAATGTTTCTTACACTCCTGGGCTGTCCAGAGAGGAGACAGCGGTGGCACGATCGCTGCACCGACGACAGGCAGAAGGAAATGCCTCCTTCTGCCTTTGTCTTAGCTAAGGGGTTCATCACCCGCGGCAGGGTGATGTAGCATGAGGGCAGTGGTAATATACCGCTGTCCCATGCCGTGATCTAGTGAGCTTGCAAGATCTCCATACATCAAATTGTGGGAACCCCTTCCTGACCATGACGTATGGGTACGTCAAATGTCGGTAAGGGATTAAAGGGAACATGCTGCCTTTAGGGACCATGACCCTAGCAATTTATGCTGTGGGTGCTGTGACCTCCAGGATCCCCACACCTTGCTGCCCTTAACTGACAGTTATGGGCAGATAGGGTCTGTTCACACAGCGTATTGCGCGTACTTCTAAAACACTGACAGCCGTTTCTCATTGACTTTCACTCTCCCTGGCCTGTAAACACCGGAATGAAGTGATATGTCAATTGTTTTCTCCACCGCGTATTAAAAGACGGGGAAAATGTTAAGTAATCATAGCTCTCAATGAACAAGGGCAAAAATTCTCTGTGCCTGAAACGCGTAGGTTTTTAACCTTTCTATGTTTGTACCGTCTGCACGATGATGTCTTGAAATAAATTGGAGCATTTTTTCACCATATTTTCGCTGGATCCTTCATGTTTCATGAATATACGCTACTACATTGGGCTCTTTGCCGGGAGCCAGGATTCCGTGCGCCGGTGGAAGCTACCTACTCAGCTGAGAAGTTGATTGCTATACAACGAGGGGAAGCTAGGTGAGCGATCCTTCAAAAAGTTTTTCTTTTGCCTTTACGTTATGGATTACCATAATTATGGGGCGTATTTCAGGCGTATTTTGCGCGGAAATGCGCTACACAATTCCGCTGTGTGAACACACCCTTACAGGGAGAGCTACATCAATCAGCAGGAGAGTTAGAGGAGCCCACAGCTCATGAACATTCCAGACTCCACTCAGAACTGTGAGCATGCAGCAACTAATAACCTGCTAGTTCAGCCCAAAAACTGAACATTTTGATACACCTGCCATGAGACTGCAAACAGTGGCCCTAAAACCACTGACACTGTGCTGAGAAGTTCCTTTATAGATTCCTATCAATGGACATTGGTTTGGAAATTGAACAACTTCCAGTCTGCTTTATCTAAAATACCTTGTTAAAGGGGTTGTGTGAGAAACCCCCCAAAAAAGACCATATAATGGAGGAATAATAAGTATAAGCAGTAAATCTATATCACAATCCAGTGTGTGAACTACATCTAAACGCTGTTATATCGCATAATATTAGGTTGGATCTTTCTCCTCACTGAACTAGTGGGCCAAGCTACAGTTGCCAGGCACACTGTGTGAAAAATACATTCCCACAACAGCCGCTTCCTCCCAGCTGAGCTATAGATTCTATATACTAATATATATCATGACATAACTGAGCATGTGTGCTATAGTCAGCCTGAGAGACTTGTGGTGTGAGGAACGGCTCTGCACTGTAGAAATAAAAGTGTACATATGTATGTGTGTACATATATGTGTGTGTATATATATATATATATATATATATATATATATATATATATATATATATATATATATATATATATATATATATATATTGTAAGAAGGCACAGGGTGCCGTCCTGGATGGCAGATACGTGTCACCGAGGTTCCTGATCTCGGTGAAATAAAGCCTGCTAGCGTTGTCAGTATTGCTAGGGTACCGACATTTGTTTTATTTCTAGTAGTATGACTGCTAAGTAGCGGTCGATCCGGGCCAGGCTTTTATTGGAGCAGTCCAAAGAGCAGGGTGGGTGGGCTGCTCCCAGGTATCCGGCCCAGGTTTTGGCCAGGCCTACTTAAGGCAGGAGGTTTGGAGAATCAGGGGGTGTGGTGCTCAGTCAGTGTGTTTGGTCTGACTGAGAGGAAGGTGGAAAGGTTGTGCAATCTACCGTTTACCCAATGCCCCTGAGCTGGGTGAGGACTGAACCCAGGGATACTTTGAGTTATACACACTAACTGTGTTTGTTTAAGTTTCAAGGCTGAAGTTAAGCTGTGTTGTTTTATTTTACCTATATGAACTGTGGCTAAATAAAAGCCAAAAGTGTTCCACGTGTGCCGAGGACGTTTTATTTCTACTACCACTGAGTTGGATCCCCACAAGTGGTTGGAGGACGTGGGCATAGGCCCGCTGTGTATGTCCTGGGTCAAAGCAGCAAAGAGCCAAGCTACAACTGCTAATATGGAGGAGCCGATTAAGCACCTGGTTCAGGCGAATCTGCAGCAGCAGAAAGCTCATGGGGAAGCCATGCAGGCGCAGAGACAAGCCACGGAACAGCAGCAGAAGGCTCATTCTGAAGCCCTGCAGGCGCAGCAAGCTACGAACCAGCTGCTGATGCAACAGATGGCCATGTTAACGGATGCTGTGCGGGCCCGGGAAACTCCAGCTCCGCCGTCACGTGATGAGGGACATCGGGCCAGGAGGACCGTCAGGGAAGCCCTCCAGAAGATGACCCCGGAAGATGACATCAAGGCGTTCCTCACCGTGTTTGATCGAGTCGCCGACTGGGAGGCACTACCACCGGAGCAATGGGCTGAGGTGCTGGCCCCGTATCTGACTGGGGAGCCCCAAAAGGCCTACTACGACCTTGCCTTACAGGATGCTAAGGAATATTCCAAGTTAAAAGCAGAGATCCTGGCGCGTCTTGGTGTGACATTAGCGGTCCAGGCTCAGAGGGTACACCACTGGGCGTACAGTAGGTCCAAGCCTCCCAGGTCACAGCTATTTGACTTGTTGCATCTGGTCCAAAAATGGCTGCAGCCCGAGATATGCTCCCCAGCGCAAATGGTGGAGCGGGTGGTTATGGACTGCTTTATTATTTTTTTTTTTATTTTAAAATTTTCCAAGTAAGCACAAGGAAAAAAAAACAACATTCTTACATGTTCTACAGAGGCATTACAAGTACTACAAGATTAGAGATTTTACAATTGCAAAGGAGAAACTAGCAATAGCAACTATATACATGATACATTCAGCTGTGTCCAGATAATAATTCAGGAGATATACATTAAAGCACGTTTCGGTAGTGCATTTATATATAGTACCAGTGTAAATGAGTAATGACATAAAAGGAATAGAGGTCGCCCATCATTTTTACTACTCTCCTCAAGTGTTTTCAGTCATGTCATACCTCTGTGCCATACATTCACACCCTCACAATCAAGCTTCATTCACACTTGTCGGTCTCTGGACCAGCTACCCACATCTATTGACATTCAGATCATCTGAGCCGCAGTCCAATTGCTCCAAACTGCATTGAAACGCTTGGGGATGCCCTTCGCAGCATATGTAATCTTGTACCTAGGGAGTTCTGCATTAACCAGGTGTTTCCACTGCTCTAAAGTAGGGACCTTGGGCGGTTTCCAGTTTAAAAGAATGTTTTTCCTGGCATAGAAGAGCAGGAGTAGATAAAGGGTGCGGTCTGAATTACCCAGAATTAGATCTTCTACAATACCTAAGAGGCTAGTCTCAGGTGAACACACATTAGGGAAACCCAGTTTCCTATTCAAAAAACAATGGATTTCCCGCCAATAGTTTTGCAAAACCGGGCACTCCCACACCATGTGAATCAAAGTTCCTCTCTCTGCCCCACACCGGGAACAAGCCGTGGAGGACAAGCAATGCATCTGGTATAGTCGAACTGGTGTAAGATAAACCCTATGGAGCCATTTAATTTGGATCAGCTGATCCCTAGCACTCAGAACTGAGAGACGCCAAGAGGTCCCCAGCTCAGAGAGCGCATCATTTTGTAAGGCTGGGACATCTCTCTGCCACCTTTCAAAAGAGACCCCCAGAGGGGAGACCTGACAACCCATAACAGCTTTATAGATGGAAGAAACTGGCTTCTTAAGGGTAACCCGTCTCATAATGGCCTCTAAGTACCCGTATTCAAGCTGGACTACAATCCCCCCAAACTGCGCTATACACGCATGCCTTAGCTGTAGGTATCGAAAAAAGGATCCCCTAGGAAGGTCAAACTGTAGCTGCATCTCTGCAAACGTCAAGAATACACCATCTTTATACAATTGCGTAAGGTATTTCACTCCTCGGGCAGCCCAGAAACCATAGTCTGGCAGCTCTACTAGTTCTGGCAGTTTCCTGTTACACCACAAGGGGACAACCGGGGACCAAGCATTGTCTTCGCCACTATGTCCGTAAGGGTGAATAAAATTCTTCCACACCGACACAGCTGCACTCATCATTGGTGTATAATGATGTCGGAAACAATTTCCCTCTCTATAAGGCAGATTGGCAAGTCCCTCAAGTGAGCCTATCAAGGCTGCCTCTAGCACCACAGATGGGTCATTCGTATTACCCCGGAACCATTTTGATATATATGTTAACTGGATCGCTACATAATAAACATACAGGTCAGGAAATGCAAGCCCACCTTGGTCATGTGGGGCTTTAAGTTATGGACTGCTTTATGCACTCGCTGCCGCATTCTGTACAGTGTTGGGTTGCACAGGGTGACCCCCAAACGGCGTATGACCTGGTAGAGAGGTTCCATGCTATGGAGAGATCCCTGGGGGCACCAGGGGACCTGAAATCCCCATACTGGGAGAGCCGGAGAGACTGGGAAATCAAGAAGCCAGGGGCCAAGGCCAGGGGAGGCCCAGACCCAGTGTCCAAGGAGATTCCCCATAGTTTTATATGCTGGAGATGTCGGGGTCCCGGACATATAGCCACCCAATGCCCTCTCACGTCGGAACCGATGGACTGCTCTGCGACCCGCCGCAGTTCTCTCTTTGCGCAAACAGCATGCAGTGCCGTGTCAAACAATGGGGAGGAACCACAAATGTGTCAAATCATAGTGAATGGCATCATGGTCTCTGGACTATTGGACTCAGGGAGTGTGGTCACTCTGATCTCAGCCTCGCTCCCACATGTGTTGGTCCCTGGGAAGAAAGTGGGGGTCACATATCTACGGGGACACCCGGGTTTACCCAGTGGCTCAGGTTAACCTGGAGACCGGTTGGGGTACTATATCCCACCATGCTGGGGTTGTGCGAGAACTATTACACGATGTTATTGTGGGTCGTGACTGCCCTTTATTCTGGGACATGTGACAGAAACCCGCTCTGCCAGGTCACCCAGGGTGCCTGGACAAGGCCACTGGGGGGGAACCTAAGAGCCCAGAGTTTCCTTTCTCGGTCATGGTGGGGGACAATTAGGAAGGGGTCTCCTCAGAAGAAAATGTTCCTGATTTGGGGGTATCCAGGCAAAAATTTGGTACCGCCCAACTCCAGGACTTGACCCTAAAAGGGGCTCGGGAAAATGTGACGGTCCTCAATGGGGTACCCCAGGTGTCGGGAGTAGAGGATCGGTTCCCACACTTTGCCCTAAATCACAACCTATTATACCGGGTGACCAAAATCAGGGACAAGGGGGTGGAGCAGTTGTTAGTTCCTGGTCCCTATAGGCGTATGGTTTTGGATATGGCACACTCCCATGTTTTGGGGGGGCCATTTAAGGGCAGATAAAACGCTCGAGAGGTTACTACGAAGGTTCTATTGGCCCGGGTGCTACCGGGAAATCAAGGATTTCTGCCAATCCTGTCCCACCTGCCAGGTCACCTCCCCGGTAGCCCATTTCCGGAGCCCTCTGGTACCGTTGCCAATCATAGAGGTCCCCTTTGATAGGATAGGGATGGATCTGGTAGGGCCGTTAGTGAAGTCAGCAAGAGGCCATCAGTATATATTGGTCATTGTTGATTATGCTACCCGTTACCCTGAAGCCATTCCTCTATGGAACCCCTCCTCCCGAAACATCGCAAGAGAGCTGCTCTACGTCTTCTCCCGAACAGGAATTCCTAAGGAGATCTTGACGGATCAGGGAACCCCGTTCATGTCAAAGGTAATGAGGGAGCTGTGCAGAGTGTTAAAGGTTACACAACTGCGCACTTCAGTCTACCATCCTCAGACGGACGGTCTCGTTGAGCGCTTCAACAAGACCCTGAAGGCCATGCTGAGGAAAGTGGTAGAGAAGGATGGGCGAGATTGGGACTGCCTATTACCCTATTTGCTGTTCTCAATTCGAGAGGTACCCCAATCCTCCACAGGGTTTTCACCCTTTGAGCTGTTGTATGGTCGGCATCCTAGGGGTCTCTTAGATGTGGCCAAGGAAACTTGGGAGAGTGAAGTCACGCCCCATAAGAGCGTAGTGGAGCATGTGGCCCACATGCAGGAAAGGATGTCCAAAGTGATGCCAATTGTCAAAGAGCATCTCCTCCAGGCACAAGAAGCCCAGGCCCGGGTCTATAATAGGTCCGCCAGGATCAGGCACTTTAACCCAGGTGATCGGGTACTAGTATTAGTACCCACCGTTGAGAGCAAGTTCCTCGCTAAGTGGCAGGGTCCCTATGAAATAGTGGAAAAGGTGGGGGAGGTCAATTATAGGGTTCACCAACCAGGGAAGAGGAAACCCTTCCAAATTTACCATGTCAATCTGATAAAACCCTGGAAGGAGAGAGACTCGCATGAGGGGCCTTGCCTGGTGACCAAATCGGTGACCGACATAGAAGCGGTAAAAATCTCAGAGACCCTATCCCCCTCCCAAAAACAACAATGTAGAGAACTATTGCAGAGGAATCAAGACCTCTTCACAGAAACACCCATTTGTACTAAGGTGATAGAGCATGAGATCCTTACAGATCCCCATGTGAGAATAAACCTAAAGCCCTATAGGATCCCTGAGGCCCGCCGGGAGGTCATCTCTAAAGAAGTACAAAAAATGCTAGACCTAGGGGTGATTGAGAGGTCCAAGAGTGGATGGTCCAGTCCCATCGTGTTAGTGCCAAAACCAAATGGGGAGTGGAGGTTCTGCAACGACTATCGCAGACTCAATGAAGTGTCCACAGTAGATGCTTACCCTATGCCCCGGGTAGATGAGTTAATCGAGCAATTAGGGCCGGCGAGGTATATTAGCACCCTTGACCTCACGAAGGGCTATTGGCAGATCCCCCTGTCCAAGGACGCAAAGGAAAAGACGGCTTTCTCTACTCCGGATGGGTCGTTCCAATATGTCCTCATGCCTTTTGGGTTGCAGGGGGCCCCAGCCACATTTCAGAGAGCCATGGATCAAGTCCTTCGTCCACATAGGAAGTTTACAGCTGCCTACTTAGATGACATTGTCATCTTTAGTCATAACTGGGAAAGTCATCTAGTAAAAGTCCAGGCCGTACTTGACTCCCTGCGGGAAGCCGGCTTTACAATAAACCCAAGTAAATGTGCCTTGGGGATGGAGGAAACTAGATACCTGGGGTACATAGTAGGTCGTGGGGAGATTAAACCCCAACTTAACAAGGTAGAAGCGATTCAAAAGTGGCCCCGCCCCCTCACCAAGAAGCAGGTCAAGGTCTTTTTGGGAATCATAGGATACGACAGACGGTTTATCCCGAAGTTCGCAGAAATAGCCGTGCCATTGACTGACTTAACTAAGGGTGCCAAGTCAGTCATGATTAAGTGGTCCCCAGAGGCAGAGAAAGCCTTCCAGGAGCTGAAACAGGCCCTGTGTGGGAAACCAGTGCTGGTAGCCCCAGACTTCTCCTGTGAATTTGTGGTACAGACCGATGCCTCTGACATAGGTCTGGGGGCCGTGATGTCCCAGGTAATGAACGAGGAAGAGCACCCTGTGGTCTACCTAAGTAGGAAACTGTCCCCTGCAGAGAGGAATTATGCCATCATTGAAAGGGAATGTCTGGCCATAAAGTGGGCATTGGACTCCCTCAGGCACTACCTGTTAGGAAGAAAATTCAGGCTAGTATCTGACCATGCTCCACTCATGTGGATGCGGGAGAAAAAAAGGGAATAATGCTTGAGTTACCCGCTGGTTCCTTGCCCTGCAGGATTTTTCGTTCACAGTAGACCATAGGCCGGGCAAGCTGCAGGGGAATGCACATGCCCTCTCAAGAGTACACAGTCCGGTGGTTGAAGGTGCCCAAAACCCTGGCTTTGGGCAGAGGGGGAGGGTATGTAAGAAGGCACAGGGTGCCGTCCTGGATGGCAGATACGTGTCACCGAGGTTCCTGATCTCGGTGAAATAAAGCCTGCTAGCATTGTCAGTATTTCTAGGGTACTGACATTTGGTTTATTTCTAGTAGTATAACTGCTAAGTGCGGTCGATCCGGGCCAGGCTTTTATTGGAGCAGTCCAAAGAGCAGGGTGGGTGGGCTGCTCCCAGGTTTTCGGCCCAGGTTTTGGCCAGGCCTACTTAAGGCAGGAAGTTTGGAGAATCAGGGGGTGTGGTGCTCAGTCAGTGTGTTTGGTCTGACTGAGAGGAAGGTGGAAAGGTTGTGCTCCTGCCTGCAATCTACCGTGTACCCAATTCCCCTGAGCTGGGTGAGGACTGAACCCAGGGATACTGTGAGTGATACACACGAACTGTGTTTGTTTACATTTCAAGGCTGAAGTTAAGCCGTGTTGTTTATTTTACCTATATGAACTGTGGCTAAATAAAAGCCTAAAAGTGTTCCACGTGTGCCGAGGACGTTTTATTTCTACTACCACTGAGTTGGATCCCCACAAGATATATATATATAAAATTATATATATATATAACATATATAATATATATATATATATATATATATATATATTATATATGTACACACATATATATGTACACTTTTATTTCTACAGTGCAGAGCCGTTCCTCACACCACAAGTCTCTCAGGCTGACTATAGCACACATGCTCAGTTATGTCAGTCAGTCTAACCAGGAAGTAACTCGGTGTCTGTCCTGTTGTAATCTGCATTCCAGGACAGGTTTCTTCTGAGGAAGGAGTCATTTTGTTCTGCTATAATGATTATCCCCTAGACACAACAAGCAAACTTTTATAATAAAAGGTATTTAAGCATTTTTTTCATTATGACATTTATTTACCTATTCTTCTTCTTTTGCCAAAGGACTCCTTTCATTTACAAAAGAGTCAACAGGTTAAAGTGTGGATAATTATCATGTACAAAAATCATGTACAAAAATCAAATGTTTCTGATATCTCCTGATCCTTGGTTCTAACCGATCAATATTTATGTAAACATGGAAACTTATTATAACCTTACAATTACATTTATATCAATTGCCTGATATCTATTACTTTAATTGATTCATTTGGGAGCTATGTTACCCACCCTCTTACTGAAGTTCAGTGCTGGTTTCTTTTCCAAGCCAGAGTCTTTGTTATAGCCACTGCCAGCTGCATCCAGTTTCTACGGCAAATTGAATGGTCCAATGGTATCATCACAGACCAGCAGACTTCTAGAATGCTCTTTCTCTACAATCCCCAACTAAACTTCAGGTTAGTATTCCTGGGTGAACCTCTCTGTGTTGAATTTTCCTGATCCTAGTTACAAATTTTCACTATGCTTTGATCCTTGGTCTTTCTTTTGTCACCTTCCTTGCTAAACTCTGTGATGTTGACCTTGGCTTAGTTATCTTGCTACATCTCAGGAGGTCAATCATCTTAATACGAAAGTCTATACTTTAATGGTCAATGACTAGAATATGCACCTTGCTTAACAGTCACGGCTGCTGTGCTCATAGTCACTTGTGACCTACCTTGTGTCTCTCTTGTGGCTTTTCCTGTTTGTTTGGCAATGCTGTATGCACCATGCGACCGCCTCTGATCCTCCTGGCTTCTAGGGAAGGCGATGCCCCATCCTGCTATTTATTCCTCTGTAGGTCAAGCTGGGTGTGACTTCTCTAGCCAACCCTCTTCCACTTGTGGCTACAGTATTCCTAGATATCAATTTTTCTATGGGCTGTGTCAGCTCCACAGGTCGCTGTAGCTACAGCACTATGTAATTGAGCTATACATCATTAGTTCAACAACGCTAGGGCCTTTAGTCCAGGCCAACTCTCATTAGTGCCCATCCGAAAAATGTTGCAATAACACATGTAGGCCTAACTTTTACTTTTTACTATTCAATTGTATTATTTCCATACATTAAATATTCATGCTATGTAGCAAGTAAACAGAGTATCTGATATAAAAACCTGATAGAAAAGGTCTATAGTCCAGAACATCTTTCACAGATCCATTGTGGCTATTTTGCCATGGAGCCTAGTGCTTTTCCTGTTGCGCTCATGGGTTCATGGGCTAATTAGTCACATAGTTAGTAAGGCTGAAAAAGACATATATCCATCAAGTTCAAGCAATGGTGGGGAAAATGGGAATGAAGGGAGGGAGATAAAGAGTTTTTTGGATTTTTTTGTTTAGTTTGTCCAACAGTTGAAAGCTTTGAAACACATAAGGCAACAACCACTCTGCTCTAAGGAAGGTTTCATTTCTGATCCCAGAGTTGCCATCAGACTGGATCCAGATATTTTATACAGCTACATATGTATTAACATTCTTTAGTTTCAGGTAGTTATCTAAGCCTTTTTTTAAACCCTCACCTGTTTCTGCTGTGACCAGCTCCTCAGGCAGATTGTCTGCAGATTCACAGTTCTCATAGCGAGGAAGACTTTTCTCCTCTGGAGATTGAATCCTTTTTTCTCCAGATGAAGGGAATGTCCCCTTGTCTTTTGAGGAGGGCTTTACATGAAATAGCTTTTCCCCATACTTGTTGTAGAGGCCATTTATATGCTTACATAAATGAATCATGTCTCCCCAGAGCTGTCTTTTCTTAAGACTAATAAGTTTAATTCTTTTAACACCTCAAAACTAAGATGCTCCATTCCCCTTATTAGTTTGGTTGCTCATCTTTGAACGCTCTCTTGTGCCATTACATCCTTTCTATAAACTGTTGCCTAAAACTGAACAGCATATTCCAAGTGAGGCCGTACCAATGCTTTGTACAGCGGTAAATTACGTCCCTGTCCCACGAGTCCATGCCTCTTTTAATACATGCCAATATCCTGCTTGCCTTTGAGGCAGCTGATTGACATTGCATGCTGTTCTGTAATCTATGATCTACAAGTGCGCCCAGATCCTTCTCAACGGGTGATTCTCCCAGTTTTTTTCCCCCCTAGTACATATGATGCCTGCAGATTATTAGTACCAAGATGCAGAACTTTACATTTATCCACATTGAACCTCATTTGCCGGGGGATGTCCAAACACTCCAGGTCTGCTTGCAATTTATGAACATCTTCCATAGATTGAACTACACAACATAGCTTGGTGTCATCTGCAAAAATAGAAACAGTGCTATTAATCCCCTCCACTACATCATTAATAAATACATTGAATGCACCATAACCCTCTGATGGTCTTCTCCTCGACTTAAGATCAAGATAAAATACATTTCCTGGAAGTTTAAATTACACAAGACAAGGATTGTCTCAAATTCAATACCTCCAAACCAAGTGATAGGAACAATGCATTACATAGAAGGAACTATTATCCTCCCCAGGTATTTCAAGGTATACCAAAAGGTCAGTTTATCAGGGCAAGGTGGATTTGCTCTGATGACCAACTGTACGATCAACAGATGTTGAAATTAATACAAAAATATGCAGTGCAAGGGTATAGGGAGGAGGACTTAATACAGTAAGGGACTGAAATTGGAGAAAAAACTAGGAAGCAATATTTGCAACCAAGGGATAAAAGAAAAGATGACAGATTTACATTTGTAACCACATATGACAAGTATTCCATGCTAATAAAAAGAGCAATCAATCAACATTGGTCGGTACTAGTGATGAGCGATTGTGTCAACTATCATTATCGATTCGATAGTCGATATCGGCAATTATCATGACGATATCTGATAGTCGATAACAGATTATCGCCGATGACCATTAAAGTCTATGGGAGAGGAACAACACCTTCATTCTTACACCAAAACAGGGGTGGAGAAGCTGGAATTAACATCCACAACAGTAAACTGGATACTTGCTACATCTTAGGCAAGACAATTAGGCAACAAGAGTCGCAGAAAAAAAGTCACAGACTATTCACTATCCCTGTCATGTACCACAGCATGACCCTTAAACCTTCATGATCCACAAATTAAAGAGTGCCAGAAGGCAGTATTATTTGAACCATCATTTTACTTAAACTGGACATTGACTATCCCTGTACTGGAACGCAGCATGACCCTTAAACCTGTCTGACCCACAGATTAAAAAGTGCCGGAAAAGGATTCTTTGAACCACCATTTTAGTTGAACTGGACATTGACTATGCCTGTCCTGGACCGCAACATGACCCTTAAACCTGTCTGACCCACAGATTAAAAAGTGCTGGAAAAAGGAGTCTTTGAACCACCATTTTAGTTGAACTGGACATTGACTATCCCTGTCCGGACCACAGCATGCAGGTTGCATTAACCACTGAAGAACAGATTGGCGACGCTGTTCGTTACTGAGATTCACAGGGCACCGACCCAGCAACCGACGATCCTCTGGCTTGCGTGTTGTCGCCAGCACTGGAAGGAGCAGCCAACTAGGATTAGAAACAGAATTGTCTCTATCGAATACCTGTGAAATGCGGTCTGGTGGAAGAACCGTAAGACAAAATCAAAAGTGTTCTTCCTTAAGTCCAAGGGATTTCTAACTGCCCAGTAGGACTAGGAATTGATAGTTTTCAACAAACTATCATACAAGTGTGCTATCTGCGCCAAACTGATATTCACCGAGCGCAATCAAAATATTCAAAAGTTACACGGATGAGAAATTGCATTTTTCGCAGCAATGACAAACGAGAACAGTTACTAGAATTTTTTTCTATCAAAATTGGCGTACAACGTGACTATTTGAAAAAAACCGGGGCCGCACCACGTGCAATACAGATATTTAAAAGTTATACGGATAACTAAAGGTGGTTTTTTGCACCAATGAAATACACCAACAGTTACTACAAAATTTCTGGATCCAAATTTAAGTACAAAGTGGCTCTTTGCAAAAAAGCTGGGCCGCACCACGTGCAATACAGCTATTTGAAAGCTATACGGATAACTAAAGGTGGTTTTTGCACCAATGAAATATACCAACAGTTACTACAAAATTTCTATATCCAAATTTAAGTACAAGGTGGCTTTTTGCAAAAAAATAGGCCCCACCACGTGCAATACAGCTATTTGAAAGCTATACAGATAACAAAAGGTGGTTTTTGCACCAATGAAATACACCAACAGTTACTACAAAATTTCTGTATCCAAATTTAAGTACAAGGTGGCTCTTTGAAAAAAAACTGGGCTGCACCACAGCTATTTAAAAGTTACACGTATGAGAAATTGCGGTTTTTGCAGCAATGACAAACGAGAACAGTTACTAGAAAATTTCTGTATCAAACTTGGTGTATAACGTGGCTATTTGAAAAAACCGGGACGCACAAAACAAAAGGTACATTTTCACCTCAGGTGCGAGGTGTGCTGGCCAAAAAGTGGTAAAAAAATGCCATTTCAATGCAGGTTCAAAGCAGAGTATGGGCTGCACAATATGCACCCTCCTTTCCAAATCCTGTCTGTCTGTCCGTCCATCCGTCCGCCCCCCCCCCCCTCCCTTTACGGCTGGACAGCTCTAGATGCTGTATTGAGAGACACACAGCAGACGTCTTGCTCTAATGTTAGACACTGAAAGACTGATGCTGAACAGGAAACACTGGTCTATGCAAAATGAGGTCATGTGATTTTACCAGCCAATGACAACCATACACATCACAGTCATGAGGTCGCACAACCAGCTCACCCTGCTCTATGCTCTAAGCTAATTTGCTGGCTGCCAAAATGACAGAAAACGGTGAAAATGGCGTGATAGTAATAGATTATCTGTAAGATTGTCACCTAAAATATTGCGTAATCGGAAATTTCCGATCAGCCAAAAAATCGTGCCGATTTCAACTTTGTCGATTTATAATCGCTCATCCCTGGTCGGGATACAAAGTGATCAAAAATATGGCCATCTTTTAAGAATAAACTGAGATGCGTGTCTAAAAGAGGTAGATCGTTAGGTGATGTATTGATAAAATCTGATATGAAAGCACAGAAAACACGCACCCAAAAAAATTGGGCACTAATCGTAGTGGAAAATACCATCAACTTGGGTAAATTATCAACCCTGCTGTTATATAGTGCAGAACTCTCCAAACCATCAACTAATAAACAATATTGGAGTATCCGCAAACAGATATATTGAAATTTTGCTTAACAAGTGACACCTGTGTACTATCCTTAACTAATATTAGAAAGGTAAGGAAAAAATAAATCAATATACCCCTTCCTATCGATAAAGCGGAGTGACCGCCCCAATAAGGGTGACCTCAACCCAAAACCTGTCCTTAGTGAAAGAACCCTACCATTTCCCTGGATACACAAATGGCAAGATAGGGGTTACACTAGGGAATAACAAAAGCAACCTGACATGATAATCTGTTTAGTATAATATCATATCATCTATTTGGTATAATATCATATAATTTGAAGGATAATTGACTCAAGACGTTGCCACACAATGTCGCGGCTCTGTCCACGGTTAGTTGATTCGCTTGTCCCCCGTAACCATTGAATTGCACTTCTTCCACCCCAAAACCGGGCAGAAGATTGTGCATGCTTTAAGTTTTTTGGCACGCCGGCGGCTGAAAACCCGTCTGGCTGAAAATTCGTTCAGTGTAGACTAGTGAACGGATTTTCTT
Organism: Phyllomedusa bahiana; assembly: GCA_025379985.1. Classification (NCBI taxonomy): domain Eukaryota; kingdom Metazoa; phylum Chordata; class Amphibia; order Anura; family Hylidae; genus Phyllomedusa; species Phyllomedusa bahiana. The sequence goes on from JAODAL010001750.1 coordinate 87,755, forward strand.
TTAAAGTCTATGGGAATGATTTCTAGTCGGTTTTCAGACGTTTTTTTCAAAACCAACTGTCAACCATTCCCATAGACTTCAATAGAAAAGCCGAGCTGTAGCCTACACAGCTCAGATTTTCTGACGGGGGAATATGTATTGTTCAATGGTTAAGGGGGACGGCTGAATCCGCAAACAACGGACAAAACCATCCCCCAAAAGATGATAAGATACCGTCAGGACTCTGTAAACAGAATCTGACCGGAGTTTTACCACTGCCGTGTGGCCATGCCTTTGCAGGCATTAAAAGGGTGTTTCGGGATCCATGAAGGGCTCCTTCAGTCCCGATGCAGTCCATACATCCCCAAAGTAGCCAGTGAATAGTCTACATTCACGTGACAGCTGCAGCCATTTACAGGCCACAGAAGTCACGCACACGTAAACGAATGGTCACTGGCTACTTCCGGGATATACGGACCGTAAGGTAAGTATGAGTCTTATTTTGTATTTTTAATCATGTCCCGACGGACCAACGAGCATTCATGGACACTCTTTTAAAGTAACATCTGGTGCTGTGTGTTTGGTGAAGAAAAAAATGTCAGCAAAGAGCAAGAGCAACATGTATGAGTTTTGGAGCTTAAGTGCCAATTTTATTGTGCACATTAGTAGCGTACAATGCACCTGTAATAAAGACATAAATGTGCAGAATTCTATGGTTGTAATACGACACGCCTCCAGAACGCTCCCCGATCTCAGGCACATTACCGTGGGTGTTTTATAATGCACCTAATTATGGCGTACGTCTGCTCATACATTGAGCGCACGTGGCTGCACCAGTTTTTTGGCTGAAAAGACACCAGATAACTGGCGCAGTCTCCTTTGCCAGTTTTCAGGTGTACTTTGAGCCAAAAAGAATGTATGAACAGGTGTACTAAAAAACTTTGGCGTAATAAGTCCCCCTGTAATACGTCAAAGATTTGGGGGCATTCTGGGGCATCACACTACATTCATAGAAGTAGACACATTTATGATTCTTTGATGCCAAATCTAGGCACAGAACAGCCAGACCAGGTTAAAGGTGGTCTGCCTGAGCCAGACTCGTCGTATTGGCACTAGATTGCACCTGTATGTATGACCTGCAAAAGAACAGGTTCATACATTTTGGCGCATTCTACATAGCTTTAAAACTAAAATAGGCTGTATACAAAAAGGGACTATGGCGCTCGTACACAAATGATGCCAGGTGTAGTAAAATGGTATAAAGTAAGTAATTTATTTAAAAATGGAGATCTTAGATCTCACACTTAAAAGATTACAATAAAAAGGCCTGACGCGTTTCACATGGAACACCCACGCTTCATCAGCGGTACAAATGCAGACAGTATAACAGAGATTTAAATAGGAAGCGGACGGATCCAGGGAAGACTCACCCGGTTTGTGAGCTAATTACAGCTGGCATTGCACAATCTAGATTCCTATGTGCACGCTCTTTAAAACTATTTAGAACTGGCCTGTCAGTGCCAGGATTCATATATGTTGCCCAAAGTGTGAAGCAAAAGGGTGAATGGGTCCAGACTAAGTCCACAAACATTGATGTTGAGCTGCAGGTAGTTATGGACCATGGTCCTAAGGCCGTCTCTGTGTGTCTGAATGCTGCCCTTCCTTGCAGGCGTTGGTGAGGTGGTAAAAATCGATTGTCAAATGTCACCCAGTAGGGGTCTGCCACACTGCTTGCTGAGGCTATTTGCCATTCTACTGCTGCCGCATAGCTGACACTGTTCCACCGTGACATTAGAATGTGAAAACGCCAAAGATGTCTCGAGTTGGTCAATGAGCACTGTCTTAAAATCCTGCATTCTACTGTCAATTTCTGTGGGTGGAAGGAAATTGCTCACTTTTGTTTTGTAACGTGGCTCAAGAAGGGTGGCCACCCAGTAATTGCTGTTCATTTTTATTGCCTTGATGAGAGAATCATGTTGCAGATAAAGTAGCATCCAAGCACTCAGGTGTGAGATGCTGCCAGGATTTAGCAAGTCTTGGGGTCCAGGGGCACTAACGGGATCTTCCTCCTCCTCCTGTAATCTGTGCCAATCTCTTACCACTGGAGGGTAATCAGTACTGGTGGTGTCCACCTCTGTCTCCTCATCCTTCTCCACTCCCTCATTCTGACCATCACCCTGGATAGCCTCATGTGCTCTACTCTGTGAGCTGAACGGCCGTCCTGCACCCGCCCTCGACCTAGAACCACCGCTTAAAGAAGACCAATTCAATTGCAAAACAGTCGGGCCTTCTACATCCTCTGGCAAGTAAGGCTCTGTGTCCGCCTCTTCCTCCATCACTGCTGAGACCATTTTAGTGGTCTCTTCAAAACTGCCAAGGAAGGTGCAGAGATCCTTCACCTGTCTCCACTCTCTATGGGTCAACACCCCAAGGTCCGCACCACTACTAGTCAGGCCAAGAGACATTTCATACTGCATAATGGCATTACGCTGCTGTCACAATTGCTGGAGCATGTAGATGGTGGAATTCCAGCATGTTGCCACATCACATATCAGACGGTTGACGGGGAGGACCAGATCGCGCTGCAACGCTGCCAGTCATCCCGAAGCAGGGTGTGAACACCGGAAGTGTGAGCTAAGACCTCTAGCCTTACTCAGCAGACAGTCAAGACCTGGGTAGCACTTGAGAAATTTCTACACAACCAGTTTCATGATATGTTCCAGGCAAGGGATGTGCGTAAGTCTACCGATCTTAAGGGCAGCAAGATTTCTCCCATTGTCGCACACCACCTTGCCTGGCACCAGGTTCTTGGCACCCAGCCACTGGTCGATCTGAGTGTGCAGAGCCGTCCACAGCTCTTGTTCTGTGTGTTGGCGGTCTCAGAGACAAATTTTTGAGAACGGCCTGGTTTTTCTTGGCACATGATGCTACCTGTCGAGGTTGGAGATCTGGACTCTGCACCATCCCAGCAGTGTTGAAGAGTGTCAGCTGAGACCCATCAACAGAGGCACTGTCATCCACCAAACTCACCCAGTGAGCAGTCAGTGAGCTGTAACACCCTTGACCATGCTTACTAGTCCATGTGTCTGTAGTGAGATGGACTTTGGTATACACAGATGCAGCCAACGCGCTGGATATCTTTTATGCAACGTGGCTGGCCAGAGCAGGGACAGCTTTTCTGGTGAAGAAATGTCTGCTCGGCATCTGATATTGGGTCCACGACTTGGCGGAACCCATCTGTGTCCACCAGGCGGAAAGGCAACATTTCCAAGGCCAACAGCCTGGCAATTCCAACATTCAGGCTTTTGGTTTTAGGATGGTTGGGGTGAAAGCGTTTCTTATCCTCCCACACCTGGTATACAGAAGACTGGCTGCCAGACTCTCTGCTGTACAGCGTGCAGGTCACACTGGTCCAAGGGGAAGGTGTAGGCTGTGTTGCTGGTGGTGGGAATCGGCCGACAGTTTCTGGGACTGGGGATGGTGCTTGCTCATGCTGCTCCGGCACATCATCAGCAGAGGACCACTTGGGCTTGGAAGTGGCAGAGGAGGAGGACGCAGAAGATGTCATGGTGGTTGGAAGCCCAGGACCTGTGTGGCCTTTTTTCTCCAAGCAACTGTTCCACAGCAATTCATGCTTTCCATGCATGTGCCTGTTCATGCTTGTGTTTAAACTCTTTTCATTCCTTCTCTACTGACGCATTGACAGCAAATCCGGCATATGACGTCAATCAGCGAATCTGAGGCTTGATCGAAAAATGCCCAGGCTTCACAGGTTCTGGACCTCTTCAACTGTGAAAACCTAGTACCGGTGTCTCGCTGCCACCACTGACCACGGCTGGCAGAGTAATGTCAGTGGACTTGTGCGACTACCCTCTCCCTTTCTGAGGCTGGTCCAGACTGACATTACCCCATCATCCTCCTCCTTCACTGATGATGCGCTCGCCAGCTTCTGCTCAAAAGACCAGTTGGATCTACAATGTCATCATCATCACAGGTGAGTTCCTCTTTCTCACAGTCTACATCTTCAAGCTGCGGGCTGGAAGTCACAGGCACTGCGAGGCATTGCTGACCACTCGGTATTTCTGCCGACAGACCAGCTTCCTTCTCCTCCTCTGAGGGCATCAGCAAGTGGGTGTTAGTGCAGCCAAAATAATCCTTTTGGGCCTTTTGATCTTTTGAAATGCCTTCTGACATCAACCGCGTTGTGTGATCAAAGAGCTCTTCAGAATATAGATTATTTGGATTGGTCTATATATTGGGTTGTGACATTCGGCCCATTTTTGCTTCAGGTTGGACTGATGATGATGATGACATTTGTGGCCGTGACTGAGAGGAAGAGGAGCTGAAATCGCTGGATGCAGGGTCTAATAACCACTGAAGAACAGACTGGCGACGCTGTTCAGTAATGAGACACACAGGGAACTGAGCAAGCGATGACAGGCCTGACGGTCCTGCGACTGATGATGTGCTCGCTTGTGTGCTGTCCGGAGCACTGGAAGGAGTGCCTTCTCTCATACCTCTATCTCCACTTCCTACTCCCCTCCTTGTTCGCTTACCACCTCCAGTTCTCACCATGTTCAAAAGCAAAATATTATAGCTCTGCGTGTGGCACAAGATATATGTAATAAAAAAGAGAGAAGTGTGTGTGTATATATATATATATATATATATATATATATATATATATGTGTGGATTGCAATAATGCACTGGTATATTTCAGTGTTATGTGGACTTAAAGTCTGGCAAAATTAAACTTTTTGCCGTTTAGTAAGATTTAGCAACAGAGAGAACTCTATTTCCTGGATATATATCTGTATTACAATAATACATGGTATATTTGAAAGGTATATAGAAATATATTTATTTGTACAGGAGATTTGGAGACAGTGTGTTATACAATTACTGTACCCCCAAAACTGCCAAAATGAACATTTTTCCACTCATAATAATTTTCACTAACCAACCACTATTTAAAAGATTGTTCTTTGTATAGGATATTTGGAGATGGTGTGTTATACAGTTTCTGAACCCCCAAAACTGTCAAGATGAATTTTTCTCCACTCAGAATAATTTTCACCAACCAACCACTAATTAAAATATATTCCTTTGTATAGGAGAGTTGCAGACAGTGCATTATACAATTACTGAACCCCCAAAACTGCCAAAATGAACTTTTCTCCACTATTTAAAATATAGTACAGAGAGTGAGCTGAAAATGGCGTTCAGAACGCAATACAGTGAAATATATATAACATGGTCATGTGATTTTAGCAGCCAATGAGAGCCATACACCTCTGAGCTCTGCACTGATTGGATGGCCGCCACAAGTGCAGAAAGGCGCTGAAAGATATTATAATGGCGTGTCGAACTCAAACATTTACTCGAACGAACAGTAAAATGCTCGGTTCGAGAAAATCGAGATGTTCGACTTTAACTTAACTTTTCTCTAACGGTTCAATCAACACTATTTGTATGGAGGAGTGGCTGCCTCCTCTTTTGGCTTTTGCACTCCGCCCACCTGCACAGGTTTTTAAATCAATGCAGAGTACCTTGTAGCTGGAATCTATTTTCCCTGAAATGTGGAGGTCTGAATAGGCACCAAGAGAGGTAACAATAGAGTAGGTTCGCACCTGTATTGAGGTTGCGCTGCCGATGGCAGGTGGGCTTACACAGTTTTGATCAAAAATGTACACTAAGAACCTCAAATTTTCCTGTATTCAAAGTAGCAGTAATGCTTTTCCAATAGTTCCTATGTGCTTTTTTATTCCTTCTTAGTGCTAGTAGTGTGCTGCTGATATTGGATTGTACTTGAATTTTGCTTCCACGCCAGTGTGCACCTATGCTCATTTTTTAAAAAAAAACTTTTTGGATGGTCAGACCAAATATTGTTTTTTTAGATTACAGGTTTGCAGACACCTTTAAGGAGCTAAAACTTAATAAACCTCCCTAAAAAGACCCCATATTGGAAAATACTCCCCTTCCAGTGGTGTAGTGGAATATGTTGACCCAAGAAGTGTTTCACACATATTTGTTAGCATTAGGATCCGTTTACACGGCAAGGATTTCCAGGCAGAAATCCATGCAGATTCAGATTTTAAAACCCGTCAACAACTTACTGCAATACCATCCCCATAGACCTTCATTGAAAATAAGAGTTGTAGTTCACACAATTTTCTTGAGGTAAGATTTCAAATCCTCAATTTTTACAAAAATCTTAGAACATGTTCAATAATCTGCAAGTTTTTTTTTAAGTAAAGAAACACATCCCAAACATCTATGTTGGATCCACGTTGACAATTTAATAGAGATGAATAGGACTCGTTTTCTGGCTGTAAATCCAGCAAAAAAAAAAAACTACCTAAAAATCACATTAAAAACCTCGTCAAAATATTCAAAAATAGTCATGGTTTTAGGATTCAGAATCTGACGAGTATTTTGACATTTGTTGCATGAACATACCTTTAGGCTGTGAAAATGAAAAAATGTTTTTTTACAGTAACACCTGAGAAATATATGTGGGTGTAAATTGCTTTTTGGGCACATGGTACAAGGTAGTAAGTGCTATTTGGCTTTTGGTGGGTACCATGTCCTATTTGCAAAGCCCCAGTACAAGTGAAACCTTCAAGAAACCAATTGTAGAATCAAGACCTCTCAAATAATTCATCTAAGGGTGTATCATGAATTTTGGGCCCACAGGTGTTTCATGTTTTTTTTTTAAATCATTGGGCCATGAAAATGGAAACCAAAAAAACAGCAATTCCACAATTGTTTTTTCATAGTTTCAGGGTTCGCCATGCAGTATAAATGACAGAATAATTTTATTATGCAGGTAAGTACAATTACAACAATTTAAATTTTTTATAGTTTATGAAACATCCTCTACAAATAAGTCGTAGCTCGTCTTTAGGAGCAAAAATTAATATAAGACACTGTCTTATTTTTGGGGAAACAGGGTATGTGGGGCCCACCTATAACCTACCTACCTATATGGGCCCCACCTACAGCCTATCTAGCTACCTACCTATGTGGGTACCTGGGGCCTACCTACAACCTACCTATCTACCTGGGGGATGCCTACCTGAGGCCTAACTACTGTCTTACTAAATGTAGCCTGCCTACCTAGCTATCTATGTGGGGCCAATCTAGAACCTACCTAACTAGCTACTTGGGGCCCACCTACATCCTATCTGTGGCCCACCTACTGCCTACCTAGCTACCTGGAGCTTACCTACTGCCTAACTATCTACCTAGGGGTTGCTTACCTACCTGCGGCCTAACTGCTGCCTACCTAGGACCAATCTAACTACCTACCTGTGGCCTACCTACCTGGGGGCTATGTACGGCCTACCTACCTGGTGGCTCTGTACTGCCTACCTAACTGGGGCCTATGTACTGCCGACCCACCTGGGGCCTATGTATATCCTACCTTCCTGAGTCCAATGTACTGTCTCCTAACTGGGGCCTAACTTCTGCCTGGTAGCAGTATGATGGTAATCTGTATGATGAGGTTGCTCCTTGTATTATCTAGTAATTAAATGACTATTATTAAGAGGTCACAGTAAATGCTTGTGGTCGGGGGGGGGGGGGGGGGCATCCAAAGTTTGCTATGGAGACCAGGCTTCTCTAGTTGCACCCTGGCTTGATGAGTTGATGTTTTCATTGGTATCATTTTGATTGTCTTTTAATACGGTTTTTGGGAGGTTGCATGAAGAAAAATTTTCAATCCTGCTATTGTTTTTTACTTTTACTTTTTACAGTGCTCACATTGCAGTATAAATGAGATGTTCATTTTACTCCCTGGGGTGATACGAGTACAGTGATACATAATTTATGTAGGTTTTTTATGTTGTAGTACTTTAAAAAAAAAAAACATGTTTTATTCTGTAAAACAAAATTTATGCATCACTATCTTCTGGTAGCCACAACTTTTTTATTTTTCCATGTATGAAGCTATGTAAGGGCTTTCATTTACAGGACTAACTGACGTTTTCATTGGTTCCACTTTTAGTTTATATGTCTTTTGACTGCTTTTTATTCAGCAGAATGAACAAAAATCACAATTCTGCGATTGTATTTTTATTTTCTGGCGTTCATTTTGCGGGTTAAATAACATGAAATATTTATAGGCTAGATTGTTATGTCCATGGCAATTAAAAATATGTGTACTTTTATGTTTTTGATCTTTTTTCAGGGAGACTGCTGTTTTAATGGGAAAAGGGTGGTTTGTATATTTTATTTTATGGGTTTATGGGCTTTAGATTTGTCCCCTTAGGGACTACACCCAGCAATTAGATCGCTGTTGTAATACAATGTTGTACATAACTGTACTACACTGTATTACAAACTGGTGACTTCACAAAAAACCCAGAAGCATAACAAAGGTAGTGGTGAATAGTGCATGAAGCCAGCTGTAATATAGTGCCGATTTCACGTGGCGATTGTGTGGGATCTGCTTCTGAGCCCGCATGATGTTCATGACGTACCGGTAAATATGTGTACTCACCATTCTATTTTACAGAGTCTGCTCTTTACAGTCAGGTAGCTTCAGGCTTAGAATTCCTGGCTTGGCTGTGGGTGTTTATACAACAGTGATTGGCTTATCAGCATTGCTATTCCTAGCTGGGTCTGTTAGAGCGACACTGATAATGGAAGGGTTTAAATAGCAGGAAGCAAGGCTATGGAGCTCCAAAGGGTTAAAGTTTGTTAGTAACAAAGATAAACAAGCTTCTGTGCTGAAGATCAGACACAGCAGGGAGTTCGATTTTTGCAGATGACACCAATGCAGGGTAGTGTAGGAAGGGTAATCTATGGAAGATGCTCATAAATTGCAAGCAGACCTGAACACACTGAGTGCTTGGGCATCCACTTGGCAAATGAGGTTCAATGTGATAAATGTAAGGTTCTGCATCTGGGTAGAATAATCTACAGGTATCCTATGTCCTAGGGGGAGAAAAACTTGGAGAAACACTTGTTGAGAAAGATCTGCGCGTTCTTTTAGATTATAGACTACAGAACAGCATGCTGTGTCAATCACCTGCCTCTAAGGCAAGCAAGATATTGGTGTGTATTAAAAGAGGCATAGACTCGCGGGATAAGGATTTAATTCTATAACTGTACAAAGCATTGGTGCGACCTCACTTAGAATATGCTGTTCAGTTCTCGGCCCCAGTTTATAGAAGAGATGTAATGGAGGTAGAGCGAGTGCAAAGATGAGCAACCAAACTTATAAGGGGAATGGAGTATCTTAGTTATGAGGAGAGGTTAGTAGAAAAGACAGCTTCGGGGGGACATGATTAATTTGTATAAATATATAAATGGTCCCTACAAAAGGTATGGGGAAAAATTATTTCAAGTAAAGCCCCCTCAAAAGACAAGGGGACATTCCCTTCGACTAGAGAAAAAAGGATTCAATCTCCAGAGGAGAAAGGTGTTCTTCACTGTAAGAACTGTGAATCTGTGGAACAGCCTGCCTGTGGAGCTAGTCACAGCAGAAACTGTAGAGAGTTTCAAGAAAGGCTTAGATAACTACCTGACACTAAACAATATGAATGCATATGTAGCTATGTAAAATTCTGGATCCTGTCTGGTGGAGGCTCTGGGGTCAGAGATAGGGTCTCCACTGGAGCAGATTGGTTCTTGCCTTGTGGGTTTCAGGACATTAACCAGTGGTGAGGCTGGGCTTGAAGTCCTTGACTCTCTCCCTTCACCCACATTTTCCCTACCCTTGGTTGAACTTGATGGACACGTGTCTTTTTTCAACCGTACTAACTATGTAACTATGTAACTACATCATCAAGGTTGGCCATGGCAAAAACAAAACAATATCAGAACAGCAATGTTTTTTTTAATAGTCTTTTTTTACCTTCACCTACATGCAGTGACGGACTGCCAGACTTAAGGCCCACCAGGGGAGTTGATCTTTGGGGTCCGCGCTATAGCTACTGTACATGAAAATATTACCTGTTAATTTTTAGGCCTATTGAACATAAATGCATGTATTTTACCACATAAAACTATGTCTACACAGCACAGAAATACCGTCAGATCTTTGTCGGTTTCAGTATGAATCCGTTGAAAATCTGACGGTACACTTTGCTGCATAGACAGCAATGAAAAACTCATGCTATAGTCTATAAAGCATGGGTTTTTTACCGATGTTGCATATTCCGTGGTATTCCGTCGGATTGCCGTACATTCAATTGTATGGGCCAATGGCAAATACGAAAACTACGTGCGCCAAAAACTGCGGTCCTGCCATAGTCCAGCAATGACAAAATGCTGTCGGATTTCTGACGGTATTTTCTCATATGCTGTGTGTCTTTAGCCTAAGACAGTGTGCAAAACAGAACTGTATTGTGCTGTACAGAATACCAAATGACTCACACATCTGTCTGTCTCACACATGTCTGTCTCACATATCAGCCTTATTGTCTCACACATGTCTGTCAAAAAATTATCTGTCTCACACGTCTTTCTGTCTCACACATTTGTCACAGTCTAACATATCGTAGATAGACACATGGCTGAGCGGTTCCATCCACGCCCTTGCACCACGATCCAGCCAGCCAACAACCTCACCAGTAGCCTGAAAGGGGCAGTGAGGGAGAAAATGGGCCTGTTGCTGCCTGCTCATAAACCTCAAGTGACATAGCTAGAACTATTGCTGCCCAAAGTTGTTTTTCCGCCACCCCTTTTACAGACCACACCCACAAGTTTTTATATTACTTTAGTCGAAACATTTTTACTTTTCTGTCCACAAAGCTATGTGAGGGCTTTATATTTGAGACAAAAGTTTATGACTAAGAAGCACAAACTCCCACCAGCCTTCATAAAATATCCGCTCTCCCCACCAGTCCACATACAATATCCGCTCCCCCACCAGCCCACATATAATATCTGTCCCCCCACCAACACTCATACAATATCCACCACCGCCTACAAGTATTGATATAACCTACAACACCACTGTCACAAATCACACCACGGTCCGTGTCTGGGGTCATGGGCATGCCTGTGCCCCTGGTGCGGTGTCCTCTGTGCCCGTACTTGCTGCGATCTCTGCTGTATACTCACCTGTCCTGGCTCCTGTCTCTGCTGCCGCAGCAGTGCGGCAGCTCTAGCTGCCAGCAAATTCAGCTCACCTGGCCTCGCTCCTGCTCCATGGTGTACTGTGCGTGCGTTGTTAAAAGAAACTTCCTGCTCCTACCTCAGGGTCAGTTCGTTTGTGTTTATCCTAGGATCCTGACTCCTAGCTGCTGTATTGCTGCTGCACCAGTTTACCTATGATTACCTGGGTTAACCCTGCACTATCCAGTGCATTACCCTACAGCTGTTTCCTGCTGTTGCAAGTGTCTAATACCTATGTTTCCTGCTGTTTCCTGAAGTTGTACTAGTCCGCTATCAGTGCGTGGGACCTGCTACCTGTCTACGCCTACACCTACTGTGACCCGTCATCTCTGCCTATAACCATTGTCTTTGTCCTGCACTTCGGCTGTCACAGAGGATCCACAAATATTTGCCGTCCAATGTGTAAGTGCACACTGAAACCGCTAGTCGTTACAGTGCGAACTTACCATGAACATGGATCCCAACAATGTGGCTCTGCCTGATATCCAGCACCTTGCAGCCATTGTTTCATGTCATGGCGTTCATCTGGAGCAACTCTTCCAGGAACTTCAGACATTTACTGCTTGTCTGAATGATGTTGGGTTGGCACTGGCACCTAAACATGTTCTGCTACATGTTGTTGTTCCACCTCCTGTGATCACGAACAATCCCAGCCTGCATCTGCCTTTGCCAGCCCTTTACTACAGTGATGTCCATTCTTGTTGCGGGTTCATCAACCAGTGTACCATACACTTTGAGGTCCTAGAACACTAGTTCCCATCCAATTGTGCCAAGGTGGTATTTATCATCAGTCTGCTCTCAGGTGAAGCCTTTGCCTGGACCTCACCCCTCTGGAAGAGAGGGGACCTGCTGACAGGGGATTTACAAGATTTCCTGTGTGCCTTCCGCAGGATCTTCGGGCAACCTTGGCGCAACACCTCTTCCGCACAGCTTGCTTGGAACAATTAGGACCTCATTGCAGCCTTCTGGGTGGCATCAATGGGCGTATCAAGGACGAGCTGGCCGGTCGTGACCGGACAACCTCATTACTTTAGCCACTCAGATTGATATATGATTTACTGAGAGCTAGAGCTTCACCAGCAGTCAAAGTCCTCTTGGCCTCACATGTCTCCATCCCTTGTACCCGTATTCCTGAGTCTACCTCACCAGGCACATATGGAGGTGAATCATGAATCGTGCTTACCTAATCCTGGAGGACCATACTTGCCGTTGAAGTCTGACCCTGTGTCTTTACTGTGGCGGTACCAGGCACTATCTAAAACAATTGCCCAGTTCGTCCGGTCGCTTCCTCGGAAACCCAAGTGCCAAGGTTTTGTGGGTGAGGCGACCCTGAATGATGATGCATCCGGTTCCTCTGCTTCGATTCTGCTTGGTGTTCCAGGGTCCCCGCTTCACAGTTCGTTGTTGGATTAGAAAACGGGTGAAGTTGTCCAATGGGGCAATTAATGCCATTCTCCCTGCCCCGTGCATGGCTATCCAGTGCAATCCCACCCACCTATTTCCCTGCCTGCTGCTTCTGTTGTGCCAGCTCTGTAGTTTCAAGACCAAGATTTTCTGGGCTCTGAAGTCATCTCGGATGCCACCCACCTCTCCCCCTGTTTCTGCTGTTCCAGCTCCCCAAGTTCAAGAAGTTACCCGGGACTGGCTAGATGTCTCCTCTGAAGAAAGTTCTGCCCTATTTGCACCCCTGGCACTCTTTTCACAAAAGCCTGACCCCAAAACCAGCAGAAATGCCCTTATGGACACAGAGAGTAAAATTAGCAGCAAGAAATGAGTATTTGAAACAAGATTTATTTGAATAGAACCTTGAATATCACGGTCTTTTCCAGTGTTTTGCCAACTATTTGTGGGGTCAGATACGGCTTTAAAGAAGGCAACATCAAATGCTTTATTTACTTTATTATTTGAAGAATGTAGTGATTACATAAAACTACAAGAATATAGTGTGATATTGTATATACTTTTGCATAATATAGATTATAAATGCAAGACACGCATAATATTGGTTTCAAAGGCAAAGCACACATAATATGGATTACATATACTTACATCAAACCTATATATGGGTCAAAGTTTCATCAGGAATCTTATAAGCATCATCTATCGGCATCAGCTGGTAAAAATGGGCCAGCGAAGATAGAGAGATATTCCTGAGATCCACACAGTGCACGGGTGCCCCCTTATACAGGTCCAAGCTTCACCAGGAATCTTAACAGCTTCATCTATCCGTAACATCAGCTGGGAGAAGCGGGCCAGTGAAGATAGAGAGATATTCCTGGGACACTACACTGCGGTTACAAGGCGTCCCTCTATAGCCCACAAATCCAGATACTTCTAACTTCACATCAAACTTTCTCAGCTTATATCTTACTTGAAACAAATTCCTGCATAGCCAAGTGTTACACAAGCTGACAGATCAGTATTTTCCAGTATAAGGCCCCCGCTCATCAGGATGGCCAGTCCTTCAGAGTTTAACCTGGCACTGGAAAAATACATCACTTGACGCTGAACATCTATGAGCCATGAACACCTGCGTTCCCATGATTTCTTCCTAAACATTGCTGGGTAGTAGTTGTTTACACCAGCACAGACTCTGTACAGCGCTCCCAGGGACTGAGTCATGTGAGAGACCCTGATAACAGACCTTTGTGTCAATATGCACTGTTTCTCACTAACATTTACTAGGAGTCAGGAAATTTACAGTTTAAATACTAGCTATTACCATCCAATATTCTTAAAGAGATACTGTCAATATGGATTCTGGATGGTCAATAAATCTCTTAGCATACTTCCCCCTTTTGGGACTATCCATAATCCATATTTTATCTATATACAACACCATATCCCAAGGGAATGGTTTCAGCAGATGAACGGCACATTGCTATAAGAGAAGGAATACACTGTATACAGCAGCATAATGCAATGCAAGCACAAACTATTGTGAAAAGGGATACCCCAAAAAATATATCATAAATAACCAAATCAGGTAACCAGGAAAAAAACCCAAATCCACCAGTTTACTGTTACTTTTGTGTGATGTGAACGACGTCATCTTGTAGCTGATCTATCTGGGACTGAAAATCCTGGCTATGATCTGACAAGTTAAAACAACACATACCCTTGAACTCTTGCCATCCTTAGTGATGTATAAGTAACAAATAATCTATAGCCGCTCTATTCTGTAAGATAGCCTTTCGATAACTTTGTGTATCTAATAATATATCTTCTAAGGCCCTACTGGTTGTATTTATAAATCTAGCCACCAGACTAGATAATCTCCCTACAACCCGAGCTGCATATGCAGCTACTGCAGGGGATCATACATGCGTAAGGGATAACGAAAGAAACTCTGACTCAGTTAAAAGTCTTACATTATAATTACAATCTTCATCTAAACAGAAAAATCCCCTTTTTGGACGTTTAGTTTTATGGGATGGAGACAAGGGATACATCATTAAAGCCAATCTAGAAATCACACACGGTCCACCTGTTATATTGGCTGGAATATAATTAAAAGTAGTATTCCCACAAAAAAACATCCACACTTTGGGTAATTTTACATGTTGTATGTGTGAGAGGGAGACTACCGTTTTGTTACACTTCATGTTTCTCCCCTCGTTCATTCTCTTACAACTTGTGTCTGAACGTGAACTACACATGGTATTATTTTCATTGTGTTTCTGTTTACCCTCTATATTTGCTTGCTGACATTTGCCTATTTTATTTGGATTACAACTCATTTGATAACATAACTCAGCAGATGCAATATTTTGAATCTATATATTATATTTTTAGTAAGGAAATCCTCTCCAGTACAGTTTATACAAGCATAATATGCATGCTATGTATAATTCTGGATCACATCTCTGTCTTCGATCTCCTTTTCTTGGACAGACCCCCCTATCAATTTTGTCCATATTTGCAAAGGGGGTTGTGCAGCTCCCATGCTCGTCTCTAGTATATTGGTAGCATTAGCAGTTTTTGTCATTCATAAATGGCTAATGTTCATCAAATAAATCCAAATAAATCCATAGATTCCATTTAATTTTCCATAATGCCATATTCTCCCTGACTGGCACTCCCTCTCTTTGTTGATGCAACAATTGGGTAACAACAGAGACCAAAAGGACCATGCCTGCAATACCGATCAACCACCCTCTCCAAGTTTGGATTGGATAAAACTGAAAAGAAAGAACAGACTTTTTATTCTCTGAGATAACATCTGTTTCCCACTTTTTTTCTCCTGGTTTCCTCACTTCCAATTTTGCCCCTTAGCAATAAATTCTACAGGCTCGGAGGGCCTTTTTTCCCTCGGGTTTTTTTACCCAAATTCTTGCACCATCGTTTAAAGAGTGAGTGGAACCAAGACATTTTTCCACTCATACTAGAGTGCACATATCATAGCTGTTATAAACTAATATCAATCGATTCCCTTTTTTTCCCCCTTTTTTTCCTCGACATTTATCTACTCAGATAAACAGATACTAAATGATCGGCCACCCATCTGTATGGGTCTAGTACAGAACACAGTCAACCATTTTACTGCTTCTAAACCAAAAGATATGGAAACTGTTCCTGCCCTCTTCAAATATTCTTTCACTGGATATTAGCATAAAACCCCCAGATACCTTCTATGTCATAAATCCTCACTACATCATGACATCTTATTTAACAATTAAATATTCTTCATTTATTAATATTTGCCCTAGAGTATTCTTGTGTTTTTACAGGCCTTTACGCTCTAGTGACAGATTAACATGCAACAAAGAAAAGACACAGCTTATCATGCAAAATAACTGTCACGGAGGCCCCTGCAAACCTTGTCCCGGATCGCAGGCGCATCCGTGCCCCGCGGCCGAGCGGCGCCACGACCCGCGTGTCAGGTTGTGGGCGCGCTCGTCCCCCGATCTGTTCCCCGGGCTACTTACCCGACCACGCTCCTGCTGCAGCCTCTGTCCCATGGCACGCGCGGCCCCGCTCCCTAGGGCGCGCGCGCCGGCAGTGTTAAGTTTAAAGGGCCAGCGCACAGGTAATTGGCTATTTAAGCCTGCCTCTTCCTGGTTACTCTGCTGGATCTTTAGTGCCCTTTGCCTACAGAGAAAGCGTTCCTAAGCCTTGTTCTGATTTACCGTGTACAGTACCGTTTGCCTCCGTCCATCGACCATGAATCTTGCCGCCTGCCCTGACCTTCTGCCTGTCCACGACCACGAACCATAGCCGCCTGTCCTGACCTTCTGCCAGTCCCCGACTACGAGCCTGCCTTCCGATTTTGTACCACGCTACACCTCAGCTGCCTCCGCAAGCAAGTCACGTCTGGGGTAGCGACCTGGTAGACTCCCGCCGCAGCAAGTCCATCCCGCTTTGCAGCGGGCTCTGTTGAAAACCGGGACCTACTTAGATTCTGCTCCCTTGCATGGCTTACGCCACCGCTGCAGTGGTCCAGAGGATCCACTATCTCTGACCGTGACAGTAAGATCCGGCCATGGATCCCGCCAAGGTGCCTCTACCGAGCGTCTCTGACATCACCACCATCGTGGCCCAGCAATCGAAGCAGATCAGGCAGCAAGCGCAGCAGCTCAACCAGCTGTCCACTATGATGCAGCAGCTCATCGCCACTCAGCAGCAGCAGTCGGCTGCGGTGGCCTCTCCCGTAGCAATCGCTCCAAGGTTGTCTGTCGGTCCTAAACTCCAGTTGTCCATGCCGACAAAGTTTGATGGGGACCCAAAGGCCTGCAGGAGCTTCATCCCCCAGTGCTCCCTTCATGTGAAACTTATGGCTGGTCAGTTCCCATCGGAAAGGTTTAAGGTGGCTTTTGTGGTCAGTCTCCTCTCCGGAAAAGCCCTGGCCTTGGCGACTCCATTCTGGGACCGATCCTATCCGGTCACAGCTGATCTTGCGACATTCCTACTGGAGTTCCGCAGTGTCTTCGAAGAGCCTGCCCGCGCTTCATCTGCTGAGACCGCCCTACTGAACCTGCAGCAGGGGAACTCCTCCGTAGGTGACTACTCCGTGCAATTCCGCACATTAACATCAGAGTTGGCTTGGAACGATGCAGAGTTGTGCGCCACGTTTAAGAAGGGCCTTTCCAGCCAGATTAAGGATGCCCTCTCTACCCGGGACCCGCCGTCTTCATTAAGTGAGCTTATCCATCTGGCAACCCGGATTGATATCCGTTTCGCGGAGAGACGTGAGGAGCTCCACCAAGAGCATGAACCAGTCCGAACACGTCGTCTACCTCGTCTTGCGCCGGTGTTTCTACGGCCTCCACTTTCTGCCAGTCCCCGACTACGAGCTTGCCTTCCGATTTTGTACCACGCTACGCCTCGGCTGCCTCCGCGAGCAAGTCACATTTGGGGTAGACTCCCGCCGCAGCAAGTCCATCCCGCTTTGCAGCGGGCTCTGTTGAAAACCGGGACCTACTTAGATTCCGCTCCCTTGCGTGGCTTACGCCACCTGACTCCACAGGAACTTAACCGATAACGTAAGGAGAACCTATGTCTCTACTGCGGCAGCCCTGAACATCTCCTCAGGGTTGGCCCGGTCGTCCGCAACGTCTGGGAAAGGGAGCCCCACCTAGGCTTCGTGGAGAGGCGTCCCTAGGTGGCAACCCCTCTCCTCATTTGTACATACCCGTCCTGGTCGGCACTGGGCCGGGTTTACCCACTTTCAAGCCTCAGCCTTCTTAGAACTCTGGTCGGCTGGAAATTTCTTGGACGCTGCCCTGGTGTCTCAACATAATCTCCCCGTGGTCCCCCTGGAGAAACCTCTGGCCATCTCCTCTGTCAGTGGGGAGATCCTCAGCGATCCAGTCCGTTACAGTACTGAGCCTTTGTACCTTCAAGTGGGGGAACTTCATAAGGAGAGATTTTCATTTTACGTGTTACCCCAGTCTTCCTCGTTCATCCTTCTGGGTCTTCCGTGACTGCAGCGCCATGCGCCGATACTCAACTGGCAGACGGGCGAAGTCATGCGATGGGGGCCAGAATGTCGGTCTGGCTGTTTGGTGACACCTCGCCCGGTGCTTACCGCTTCTCCTGTACCGTCTAAGCCTATAGCGGGTCTTCCCGCTCCGTATCAAGAGTATACTGACGTCTTCTCTGAGAAGCAAGCGGAGACCTTGCCTCCACATTGCCCCTATGACTGCAATATTGACCTTCTGCCCGGAACATCTCCTCCACGGGGCAGAGTCTACCCTCTGTCTGTGCCTGAGACCTTGGCGATGTCCGCCTACATCAAGGAGAATCTCCTTGAGGTTCATTCGGAAGTCCTCCTCTCCGGCTGGGGCCGGATTCTTTTTCGTAACGAAGAAGGTTGGATCCCTGCGTCCATGTATCGATTACCGTGGTCTCAACAAGATCACCATAAAGAATCGATACCTCTTGCTGTTGATTACCGAGCTATTTGACCGGCTCCACGGAGCCAAGATTTTCTCTAAACTGGACCTACAAGGAGCCTATAACCTGATTCAGATTTGTGAGGGAGACGAGTGGAAGATGGCCTTCACTACTCGTGATGGGCACTTCGAGTACCTGGTCATGCCCTTTGGCCTCTGCAACACTCCAGCGGTTTTCCAGGAGTTCGTCATCAACATATTCCGGGACCTACTGTATTCCTGTGTCGTTTTCTATCTGGATGATATTCTAATTTTCTCCTCCGATCCGGAATCCCACATAAGCCATGTACGACAGGTCCTTCGACGTTTGAGGGCTAACCGCCTCTATGCCAAACTCGAAAAATGTCTGTTCCATCAGCAAAGCCTTCATTCCTCGGCTACATTATTTCGGACGAGCGCCTGCAGATGGATCCTGCCAAATTTTGTGCCGTCCTGCAGTGGCCAATACCCGTGGGCCTCCTGGGCTTCACCAAGTATTATAGACAGTTTGTGCCGCACTTCTCCTCACTAGTGTCTTCTATAGTGACTTTAACCAAAAAGGGTAGTAATCTGAGGTTATGACCACCAGCTGCGGAAGAAGCTTTCCTCAAGCTGAAGTCTGCGTTTGCCTCCACCCGGTACTCACACGACCGACACAGAAAAACCCTTCTTTTTTTAGATGCCCAGCAAACTAAACCCAACCAGGCACCCATGGTCTATTCTTTTCAGTTCAATTTTTTGTTCATTTTGCCCCGCAGGAAAAAACATCAAGGCCGATGCCCTCTCCCGTGACTCTGACTGGTAGGGACGATCCGGCACCCCGGCAAAAATTTTCCCTCCTGAAAAGCTAAATTTTGCCGCCCCCATAGAATTGCAGAGAATCCCTCCCCGGGGGAAGGGGCTTTGTGCGCCCGGCCTTACGGAAGAAATACTGCATTGGGGAATTTCCCGATTGGAGGAAACGGGAGTGAAGAAATCCTTCTCTCTTTCTCCCGTTTCTATTGGGGGCCCGTCTGGCCAAAAAAACATTTGTGAATTTGTGAGTCTGCCTTTTTGTGCCCGCAATTTTTCTTCCCTTCAAACCCGGAGGTTGCTGCAGCCATGCCTATTCCCCCAAATTTTCCCCCGGAAACCCCGTGGGGCCATGGTTTTATTATGGGCCTCCCCCCCTTCTTGGAATACCAAGACTGGGTAGTCACGGAACGCTTTTTTAAAAATGTCCCTTTTCGTCCCCTGCCAGGTCTTTCCCCTTTTCCTCGTTGGAGCATATTTTTTCTGCAATTTTTCGGCACATGGGCTGCCCCGCCAAAAATAGTTTTCCCTTTCCCCCGGGGGGGTCCAATTTGTTTCTGGGTTTTGGCGCTCCCTTGTAACCCCCTACATTTAAAAAATTTGGTTTTTCCTGGGCCCATACCCTCAGACCCAAAGGGCAGGTGGAGAGGGTTTAAACCAGAATCTACTGTGACTGGGCGCCTATCTGCAGCACTTTTGTTTCTGCTCATCATGGACGACGGGCCAATCTGTTACCGAGGGCAGAATATCTAGTCCATATAATTCCCGATAGACATCTTAGTCTGCGTGCCTCGCCCCTTTTACATTGTGTCCCTACGGGCGACATCCAACGTCCCACGTATGTACCAATCCCCTCCCTCTGTGCCCACACTGAGGTCCCGGCTGTGGAAGATTTGGTCCAGAACTTGACATGCCAGTTTGAACAAGACATGCACAATCTCTTACTTCGGCTGACTTCCGCCCGTAACAATATACAAGTGACAGAAGCGAACAGACCTTCCTCCCATCTTCTCTCCTGGTGACAAGGTGTGGTTGTCGCGAAGAAATATCCGGCTCAAGATCCCTGGTTATAAGCGTGGTCCCCCGGTTCTTGGGACACAATCGAGGTGCTAAAAACGCCGATAACCCAGTGGCATACAAGCTCCGCCTTCCTCTCCCACTATATGGATCCCGAACTCCTTCCATGTCTCTTCTTCTGAAAGCCGGTCCATCTCCAAAATCGTTTTTTTGTATCATCGGGGGAATAGTTGCTCCTCACCCACTCCTGAGGGCTTGACGCCACAATTTCTTTACATAAGGAAATTCTGAACTGAAGACGGTCAGAGGGAAACGTCTTTTCCTCATTGACTGAAGGGGTTCGGGCGGACGAGGCAAGGTCCTGGGAACCATAGACAATATCCTGGAACCAGAATTGAATGTTATCTGGAGATTCCTTCAGGCCAGAAAGAAGGGGGACCAAAGTGGGGGTACTGTCACGGATGCCCCTGAGCATGTCGGGTCGCGGGCGCGCTCGTCCCCCGATCTGTTCCTCGGGCTACTTATCCGACCACGCTGCTACAGCCTATTTGTCCCGCATGCATGGCGCGGACACAGCTCCTAGTGACGTATCGCTTGCGCACACAGTGTAAGAGTTTATAGGGCAAGCGCATTCGTGTAATGTGGCTATTGTGCACGTTCGCTGCCCCTATTTAAAGACCTGCTCTTCCCCCTGGTTACCTAATGCCGGAACTTAGTGCCCTTTGCCTAACATAGAAAGTGTTCCTAAGCGCGTATGTTCTGATTTTAACCAGAACCGTGACCATTTGCCTCTCCTCCATCGACCACAGAATCTTGCCACCCTGCCTGACCTTCTTGCCTGTTTCCACGACCACGAACCATAGCCGCTCCAGTCCTGACCTTCCTGCCAGTCCCGACTACGAGCCTGCTTCCGGTTTTGTACACGCTATCAAACTCAGCTTGCCATCCTGCAAGCAAGCCACGTCTGGGGTAGCGACCTGTAACTCCCGAGGCCGACATCAGCAAGTCCATACCCGCTTGCGAGCGGGCTCGGGTGATAACCCAGTGGACCTACTTAGATACCGCTCCCTTGAGAGGCTATAACGCCATTGCTTCTGCAGTGGTCGCAAGAACCTCTATCTCCGACCGTGTGAACACTAACAATGACCATACATCTAGTATTCAAACTACTCACAGGTTAGTCGCAATGCGCAATAGACTTCAGAACATTCTAAAAATTAAACAAAGACAATACATTACAGTGGGCCCATCACATCACACTGACTGGGAAATGCGCTGTGATCGTCCCTTTAACAACAAATGGAATTCCTTTGAGTTAACGTTCTTTATGTTGGAGCTCCAAACACAAAATTAATCCAAAAAGGACAGTTGAAGTTACATTTGGGAAGCACTTGAACTAAACTCAAATTTTTACCAAAAACCCCAGTAGTACAATCCAAAATCAAACACGTATATACTTTATCCTCTAGCCCCAGAGGCAAGATTTCAAACAAAGTGGATGAGCAGCTGATGAATTTTATAGATATCAGTTGTCGAATTATTAGACACACATCATACACTAAAATCTTTTTTTTTTTTCCCACTCCTACCAAGTAACAGAAAAATAATACACCGATAATATTACTTCCAACAGTTCAATCCATTCGGGAACAGGTGAAAAAAAAAAAACCATATCAAAAGGCGTCCCATAAAAACATTACAAAAGAATAAACAAACATTTTCAAAACTAAACATGTGTGCGCAAAATGCAAGACAATCAAAAATGAGCTCATAAATCCACTGAATTTTATCTTTTAACAAAAAATCTATTTATGAAGATATCCTGACTATTCACACTTTTCTTTAGTAAACACATACACCAGACTGACATGCATGTAATATGTTTACAACGCAAACTACAAGGATACCACAAGAATATTACTGTATGTACCAAACATCGTCTACAGACTAATACCTGTGAAAGACAAAAACACGTCAATGACACAGAAACAACTTTATTCCTTCAATAAAGACCAAGTAGTACATATACTTTTAGGGAGAATAGCAGATTCTAATTTTAAGGTCAAATATATCTCAGGAAGATTTATCAGCCTGGAAGAAAACCACTATAGCAGTTCAGTCAATACTAAATACGTACATATAAGCTCAGTTCATTCACAAAGAAGCGCAGTCTAACCTTTCCAGAATATAAATTATCTTTCTACAACAGTAACAAATCCTTGCAGTGTAATGAGCTGCAAACTGTGATCTTATTCTCTGACTGCAAAGACAAGTATATTTTCCTCCCCCACTCAAGACTAAACACGTCCTGGGAACTTATTATAGGTAGTTACAGAACGATTGATGTATCAAACCTAACCCTAACGATACACCATTGGATGGTATCTAAGTCTGAAGAGACAGGACAGATACCATACAACTAGATAAATGCCAGCAATAATCACAATCTATGCACATTTTCCTTTTGGCTTCAAACACTTTTGTGCAACACAATACAAGAAACGAATTTACAAAACAAACAAATACAACAACATTAAGTACAATATTTTGACTCTGTCAACACAGAACTGAAAACCCATATAAGATATTTCTCCAGAGACCTGCAGACATCAGACTCTGCACACATCATTTGGAGACTAATAAAGCTTTTCGTACATGCTTGATCTGTACACATAAAATCCCTTATTATTTATGTATACATAGCAACGCTCATGTTGTTTCTCATCTCTACAGATAACTTGCCTATATAAACGAGAGCCTAGGGTCTACGTGCTACTATAAGGTTCTCTTATATTCGTAGGATTGTATTTTTCCTAAAACAAAATCTGATATAGCTTATTTTTACTATGTTCATTAAAACACCTCTTAAATTGTACTACCTCACTTTGCTTTTTCACTACTATATTACTTACTTTTTTTTCCTCTCTCCTGTTTTATTTTTCAAGAACTAAATCCAACCTCATAAGGAGTTAAATGCAGTGGCATTCAATTCCTTGTTCCTTTCAATTTTTACCCTTTGCAAACATGTTAACCTACATCAGTTGGTTCAAGCATCGTTTATACTCAGTCTTATCCCCTGATTCACTCAATGCAAACACATTGCTGACCACTTAATCGCCAAAACCCAATAGAGCCTCTCCAAGCCTACATATCCAGATATAATTACAACCTCTTTTCTTCTTAAGTAGAGAGACATGTTTTTACACAATTTCACCCCACCAAATTCCGTATTATTGGATGGAGGTTTACAAAATTTCTCGGACTAATCGAAATTTTAACAAAAAATTGACTTTTCAGGTCAAAATGTGCTCTAACAAATACAGTTATCATAAGATAAAAACCCTTCTGCTATGTGTAGTTTCACACCATATTCCGGATTATCCGGAAATTTGCTAAAATTTCACTAATAAGGTTCCAGGAGGAGACGCTATCAAAACTACTCTGGGCCTTTTAATAAGGAAAAACTTCGGCCATGTGTTTTACAACCATATTCCGGATTTCAAAATATCTGGCTAAAATTTGATTTTAGAGGTCCGAAAGAGATTTGGCCTACAACACAGTCTTAATAATATCTCAAAACCTTGCTGCTACTGTGTATCACGACCATATCTGGATAATCGGACAATTTTGCTAAAATTTCACTAATAAGGTCAATAAAGATTGCTATCAACCAACACTCCTCTATAAGAAAAGACCTTCGTAGCAACGTGTTTTGTTCTAACAACCATATTCCGATTATTTGGAATTCTGCTAAACTCATTATGGATTTTATAAGTGTCAGGAGGTTGCACAAGCAACACATTTTTAAAAGAAAAACCTTATCTGCCGTTTGTATATCTACACTTCTGGTACCAAATGTTTCTTTGCCGACCAATTTGGTGGGTCTGATACGTGGCTTTAAAATAACCCCTTCTACCGACATTTGAGGTCGTACTCATGACGTGCAGCATGTCTGGTAGGGGGTTCCCGCAAATTGGCCGAATGAGTACGGTCAAAGGCTATCTTGCGCGCATCACGAAGCGAGCGCGCATGAACGTTCGCATGTGAAACCTGAGCAGGTATATTATCCCGCAGCATCATGCCGCATCGCCCCACGGGCCCCGCCCTCGCCGTTAGTGCGCTCGGACCGCTGGATTAACCCCCCGATGTCAGCGACATCGAGGACGCGAACATCGCGGCTGCGGGCGGCAGGAGTGAGCTCCTGGCTGCCCGCACGATCTCCGGTACGCAGTAACGGCGCTTAGCCCACGGTAAACTGTTTCTCCTAACCTAGACGGCAGCCAGATGCGAATGACAGCTCCGGTTGTCTTGGTGACGTCCACGATTGCCCACAATTGCATTGCAGGCTAGGCGTTGACAGACAGGTTGCCATGAAGACCGGATAACATGCTATAAGCTGTAATGCTGAACTCCTATTGATCAGAATGATCTGACGATCGTTCATGCAATTGCCCCCGGTAGGAGAAAGTGTAACATGTATGGAAAAAGTAAAAAACTAAAAGTGTAAAAAAAGTAAAACACAAACACAAAAAATAAATAAAAACGACGTACAACGCCCTTATATTCCCCTTTACATAACGCCAATCGCCCTAAAAAAGAGATCAAAAAATAAATAAAGTACCCATATTTGAGTATCGCCGGCGTTCGTAGCGACCCCACCCATAAAAATCTGTCATGTTAATTAACCCGTACTGAACGACCATAAAAAAAAAAAACCAAAAAACACAGTCACAGAATAGCGATTGTCTGTTCATCCGCAGCACATAAAATGGAGTAAAAAGTAATCAAAAAACTCAATATCAACAATCAAAGTGATGCCAAATAAAACGTCTAGTTTCACTTCCCGGCAAAAAGAAAGTTCCTTACAGCAGCGTCTGTATAAACGGAAAAATTTAATAAGTTTTCTGGCATCACATTATAGAAGAATAGCGATTGCATAAATATTGTTATATTAACACAAATAAAAACACTTGTTTTTTTTCAAAAAAAATTGTGCTTTTCAAATATAAAAACGACATAAATTGGGGTAACACTGTGGTAATCGTCTCACCCACAGAGTAAAACTAACCTTGTCACGGATACTGCACGAGTGAAAACGCTATTAAAAAATATAAAATAAAAAACACACTGCTAGATTGCAGTAATTTTCTTCCACCCTACCTTCCAAAAAAACCCAGATTTAAAAGCGATCAAAAAGTCTTGTCTCGCCCCAAAAAATATTACCAATAAAAACGTCAACTCCATCCCGCAAAAGTAAGAAGTCCTATACAGCTCCATATACAGAAAAATAAAAAACGTTTTATAATGAGCCTCAACACGCGATGATGCAAAAACGAGATTTCCTTTTCAAATAAAAGTGTTTTATCGATGTAAAAGCAAGTAAAACAATAAACAAATATATCTAAATGTGGTTTCGCTGTAAATCGTAATCAACCTGCTGATGTAAACTAGCATTGTCTTTTTATATACCGAGCCTCAGTGACCACTGTTCAAAACTCACCTTCCATAAAAAACACTACAGGATTGCTGTATTTTATGAGTACGCGGAGCCAAAATTGCTTCACTAAAAACCTTAATAAATCACAAGTGATCAAAGCATCATATACCCCCTGTTAAATGGATATCAATAAAAACATCAACTCATCTCGTAAAAAAACAATTTCCCACAAGCGTCTCCATATGCAGATAAAGAATTAAGAAAGCAATGGCTGTCAGAATATCGACAAACTATACAAAACTGCAACTTTACTCTCACTCTAAAAACTTTCTCTGCTTCTGATAGTGCACTAAAAGTAATTAAAACATAAAAAACTATATATACATTTATATCATTGTCAATTGAATACTTACCGTACCCCCATAGTAAAGTTACTCCCATCATTTATCCGTATGGCGAATACTGTCAAAAATGAAGCCCAAAAACAATGGCGGAACTGCGTTCCCCCCGTCCCATTTCCATGTCCCAGAGACTAAAAAGATAAACTACGGACACAATCCTTGGGCTGCAACAAAAATGTGCAACGAATACCACCCTTCAGGTGAGATCCCAGAGGGTGCGTTGAAACCAAAAATGGAGCAACATCTAGGGAAGGTATTCACCTGTTGTAAGTACTTGGGGGCTTTGGAGATGCTGACATGGCCCCACCAATATCTGTGCGCCTAAAGCCAAATAGCAACTCCCTCCCTTGTACCCCCTGCCAAGTAGGCGCCCAACACCAGCCGTTATACACACCCACTAATGTAGGGTATTTTGACCTTGAAACATGGAAGACAAATTGCGTAACACAATTTTTGGGCTTTTTCTTCCAAGTTTCCCCTTGAAAATAATTAAACATTTTCAGCAAAAATTGATGCTGATTATTGAAAAAATATATATATTTTTATTTTCTCAGAGCCGATACTCTAATAAAAATTGTTTGGAAACGCCTGTGGGTCAATACATACACTCACTACACCTCATGTGTAGGAAAATTCCATAAGGGGGTGTTAGATTTCCATATGGGTCTTATTAGGGTATTTATAACGTTTTTGGAACCCTTAGGGGTTCCGCCACACCTGCAAATTGGCCCCTAAATAAAAATTGTAATGAAAATGAGTGCCCCAAGTCCCAGAGGTGCTCCTCCTTTTCTGGGGCTTGTGGTTGACCAAAATAATCCACTAGGGCCACATCTGTGGAATAATCTCCAGAAAACGGCAGAATCTGGTGAGGAATCAATATCTAATTTTGTCTATTTCCCCTGAGTCTCACATTTACCGTATTCTTTGCTCAATAAGCCAAAAAATTGAAAATATCAGCAAAAAAATTGTAAAATTTTGTAAATATCACAGTATCCACAGATTGTCTTTAATTTCCTGATAGTGAAAACACCAATGTGTTTAATAAACTTCCTAAAATTTCGATATCTTTTAATACTTTAAGGGGTGTCGTTTCTTTAGAATGAGGTCATTTAATGGGGTATATCTAACATACATGGTCAATCAAAGTCACTATCTTAGAACGGGACTGGTCCTAAAAATCATGTATATAGCTAATTTCTTTGAAAATTTTGAGAAAATTACTACTAAATTATATAAGCCTCCTAATGTCGTAAAAAAAAAAAAAACGACATTTAAAAAAAATAGAGATTCCAAACTAACAGCAGACATTATGTTATGCTTCTAGTTTATTAAGACTTATTTTTGAGTGGAATATCTCTAGTACTCTGGTCCTTACATGTCAGAAAATTTTTCTCTGAAGTTTGAAATTGGTAAATTTTTACACTTTTTTTCACGATACTTTTGATATATTTTTTCTCACAAATAAACAATCATTATTTGGAACCAAAATTTCTTACTATCATTTATAGCACAATGTTCAACCAGAAAAACAAGTCTCTGAATCTACATGGATATGGTTAAAGCAAGAAAAGTTATTCTCACATAAAGTGACACATGATCTACTATTTCAAAAATAGGGCTCTGTCAGTAGAGAGCCAAAACTGGCACCGGCGGTAAGGGGTTAGAGAAGAAGGCAGAATCATCAAATGCTTTAATTTCTTTATATAATTTGAAGTTTTAAGTGAATATACATAAAACTACAAGAATATAGTTAGATATTGTATATACTTTTGCATAATATGATTTTAAGGCAAGGCGCATAATATTGGTTACAAAGGCAAAGCACGCATAATATGGTTTTAAAAATACTTACATCAACCCTATATAGGGTCAAAGCTTCATCAGGAATCTTATAAGCATCATCTATCGGCATCAGCTGGTAAAAACGGGCCAGCGAAGATAGAGAGATATTCCTGAAATCCACACCGTGAACGGGTGCCAGCTTACACAGGTCCAAGCTTCACCAGGAATCTTAACTGCATCATCTATCCGTAACATCATCTGGTAGAAGCGGGCCAGCGAAGATAGAGAGATATTCCTGGGACACTACACTGTGGCGACGAGGCGTCCCTCTATAGCCCACAGGTCCAGATACTTATAACTTTGCAGCAAACTTTCTCAGCTTATATCTTACTTGAAACAAATGCCTGTGTAGCCAAATGTTATGCAAGCTGACAGATCAGTATTTTTCCAGTATAAGGCCCCTGCTCATCAGGATGGCCAGTCCTTCAGAGTTTAAACTGGCACTGGAAAAATACATCACTTGACGCTGAACATCCCTGAGCCATGAACACCTTCTTTCCCATGATTTCTTCCTAAACATTGCTGGGTAGTAGTTGTTTACACCAGCACAGACTCGGTACAGCGTTCCCACGACGAGTCATGTGAGGGGACCCTGATAACAAAACCTTTGTGTCAAAAATGCACTGTTTCTCACTAACATTTATCAGGAGTCAGGAAATTTACAGCTTAAAGACTAGCTATTACCATCCAATATTCTTAAAGAGATTCTGTCAATATGGATTCCGGATGGTCAATAAATCTCTTAGCACTACATCCAGCTGCTTGACCCCAAAACCAGCAAAATGACATTTTAAACACTTAATAAAAGTAGCCAGAATAAAAGAGTTTAAAAAAAAACATTTTTTGGAAATAGGACCTGGATTATAGCTTGTTTTTGACAGCAGCATGCCCCCAAAAATTAGAAAAATTACCTCTCCGCCACTGTTAAAAATTTCAGCAAGATCACTAATATGTCGAGAACAGTGGAGTCGTGCAGCTAGTATGAAGTTTAACACCTTAGTTAGCGGGTGCATGCTCATGGTTAAAGTCTTCTCCATTGTACAAGGCATCCTGCATGTTGATGTTGTACGATATTTTCGAGGGCTCTTGAAGAAGTCCGTATAAGAGACATTCTTATATCTGATGGTTATGCAGAAGCGGGCTGAGGAGTCTTATTTAATCAAAACAAAGCAATGGTGTGCTGACAGAACTGTTCTCGGGCAGTAACACCAGTGAAACCATTTGGGGACACATGGATTTAGTAGAAAAGGATGAGAGGACCTGATTGCAGCTGTGGAAAGCTACCAGAATAAAAATTTAGTAATCCAAACAGTAAGGTTATTTCTTCACGCCCTTTCCACCCATATAATGTCAAGTTTTTATAGTTGATGAGAGTTTCCAAATTCAGGGCAGTCGTAGATGATAAAAGGAAGCATAAACTGGTCGTTGTTAATCGAAACTCAATCAGCGACTTACAGAGAATGGTTTGGCTGTTATCACTATCAGTAAATGCCCTGGGTTATGCTCATGTTTAGAGAAGACATGGGCTTTATCATTCCTGGTCTGCCAGCCCTCGTCAGCATGCTATTGGGCTCTGTTATAGAGCTCAGAGTTGTTGACGCAAAAGAGATGGATATTACAGTCGTTCCTTTGTGGACTGGGAGTAGGCAGTATAGTAACTTTTCAGTTTCGCGGCCTGAAATGATTGAATTGGCTTCGTACGTCTGCTTTAAAGTGGACGACCTTGTGAAAATAAATCAGGTAAGATCCCTTTTAACAAGATAGTTTACCAAGTTTTGATGATTTCCATTGCGAGGGAGCGGACAGAGCTGTATGGCTCCCACGAAGGGTCGAGAACATCTCAATGGATATTTGTTCCAACACGGAGGAAACACTTGAGAAGTGATACAGCAAAGTGGTAAAATAAGCTTTTACAATGGAATAAGTGGACCCAAGATTCCTCCTTAACCAAGACAGGGGACCAAGCGGAAGAGTGAATTCCTACATCTAGCAGTTGCACAAAATGTAGTTAAAACCCATATTCATTAATTTTTATTTGGTCAAATAGAGAGGAACTTGGGTTGCTGGAGGCAACAATAATGGATGATGGAGACAATAATGTCTTGCTGTGACACAGCAGTGTGTATGGTTCCTGTTTTTTGTTACTTTGTTGCTTGATGTTGTATTCATATTCTATTATTTAGTGAAATAGTAGTAGACCCGTTGGAAAGGGACAAAAAGGGCTTTGTCCTCACTGATCATTTTGGTGGCTTCTTCACAACTCGCAAGGATGGTGCAGAGATCTTTCACCTGTCTCCACTCTCGATGGCTCAATACTCGGGTCCGCACGTGTTGTCAAGACATGCTGCACTTCATACTGCGTAATGGCGTTACGCTGCTGCCACAATAGCTGGAGCATGTGGAG
Source organism: Phyllomedusa bahiana (assembly GCA_025379985.1). Lineage (NCBI taxonomy): Eukaryota > Metazoa > Chordata > Amphibia > Anura > Hylidae > Phyllomedusa > Phyllomedusa bahiana. The sequence continues at coordinate 118,128 of JAODAL010001750.1, forward strand.
GGAGGAATTCCAGCATGTTGCCATGTCAACAATGAGACGGTTGAGGCCAAGCTGACGCTGTAATGCAGCCAGCCGGGATGAACGAGGGTGCGAACACCAGAAGTGTGAGCTCAGACCTCGAGCCTTCTTCAGCAGACAGTCAAGACCCTGGTAGCGCTTTAGAAAATTTGTGGACGCAGGGGGGGGGGGGGGGGGGTGGGGGGTGGGGGGGGGGGGGGGGGGGGGGGGGGGGGGGGGGTGGTTTTAAGGGACGGCAAGGAGATTTCACGTTGTCGCACACCACCCTTGGCCTGGCACAGGTTCTTGGAACCCAGCCACGCTCGGGTTCTTGTTTGCACAGTAGCCGTCAAAGCTGCTGACTGTTGTGTTGCGGTCTCCATGACTCATTATTTACAACAGACAGCATTGTTTCTCTTGGCACAGGTCATGACTGCCAGTGGATGTTTGGGGGGAAAGAATCTGCATTCATCCCCCTGCGGTTTTGGAAGAGGTGCGCCGAGCCTGAGGAGCACCGTCATCAAGTAGACATCCAGAACCCCAACTCACCAGTGAGCTGTCAAGAGTTTAGTGGGCCTGTGACCGTGCTTAGACGTTGTCCTTGTATACGGTGGTCAGATGGACTTTGCTGAACAAAGATGCAGCCAACGCGGGTGGGAGATTTTATCTGGACGTGGCTGTGCCTGCGGCAGGGACGGATTTTCGGGAAAAGAAAGCTTTCGGCATTCTGGTATTGGGGGCAGGCAAGGGCTGACTGCGCGTGGTGGAACCATTGTGTCCATCAACTGGAAAGGCACATTTCCAAGGCCAGAAGGTGGCAAAGCCGACATTCAGGCTTTTGGATGGTTGGGGTTAAAAGCGTTTCTTTCTGCACCCAACCTGGTACACGGAAGGGCAGGCTACTAAGAATGGCTGTGTACAGCGTGCAGTAAAATGGTGGAAGGAGAAGGGGTAGGGCGCGTGTTTCTGGTGGTGGTTAATCGGGCGGACATTGTGTGGACCTGGGGTGATCTTTGATCATGCCGTAGCGAGGAGCATGGGCAGCGAGGATGCTTGCTCTTGGAAGTGGCGGAGGAGGAGTCAGAGGGTGTAACAGTGGTTGGAAGGCCCAGGACTTCTGTGACCTTTTTGTCTCAGTAGTTGCTCTCTTGGATGCTTGCTTTAGATGCATGAGCTTTTTAAATGTCTTGGTGATTAAACACTTTAAAATTCTTGCCTCAACTTTACGTGAGCTGAGTGGCAAATCCAGCACCATGATTCGGTCGGCGAATCATGAGGTTGATCTTTTCGCAGAGATTAAGCTAGTAGTGTGGTGTTCCCGTTGCCACTCAATGGTCATGGCTGGTAGACTTATTTCAGCGGACTTGAGCGAACGCTCTTCCTTCAGAGGCTGCAACACATCCGACACTACCCCTTCATCTTCTCTCCTCTTACTTGATGAGGACCCCCTTTTTTTTTTGGGGGGTTTTAAAAGGGGGGCCAAATTTTTTCCGTTTTTTAAAAAAAATTTTTTAAAAAAAAATTTTTTGGCCGGGTTTTTTTTGGGGGGGGGAAAAAACCCGGGGGGTTTAAAAAAAACCCAAAAAAAACCCCCCTTTTTTTAAAAAACCCCAATTTTGGGGGGGTTTTAAAAAAAAGGGGGGAAAAGGGGGGGCCCCCAAAAAAAGGGGGGCCCCCCCAAACCCTTTTAAGGGGGGGGCCCCCGGGGTTTGGGGTTTTTGGAAAAGGGGGGTTTTTTTTTTTGGGGGGGCCCCCGGGGGGGGAACCCCCGGGGGGGCCCCCCCAAAAAAAATTTTGGGAAAAAAATGGCCCCCGGGGGGGTTTTTTTTTTGGGGGGGGGGGGGTTTTTAAAAAAACCCGGGCCCCGGGGGGTTTT
>JAODAL010001750.1:130000-218077 GCA_025379985.1 Phyllomedusa bahiana
TGACTGTCAGAAGAGGACAACATAAAAACGCAATTTTTTATAGACCTATTTCTATTGTGTAAAAGTAATAAAACATAAAAAACTATATAAAATTTATACCATTGCAATTGTACCGACCCCCATAGTAAAGTTATCACATCATTTACACTGCACGGCGAACGCTGTAAAATTGAAGCCCAAAAAACAATGGTGGAACTGCGTTTTTCTCCCTCATTTTCATGGCCCAATGCTAAAAAAACGATGGAACACCTGTGCACCCAAAATGCACAATACATCCCTAGATGAGATCCCTGAGGGGTGTTGAATCTAAAATGGGGCGACTTCTGGAAGGTTTCACCTGTTCTGCTACTTTGGGGGCTTTGCAAATGCGACATGGCCCCACCAAAATCTGCGTTCCAAAAGCCAAATAGCGCTCCCTCCCTTGTACGCCCTGCCATGCGCCCAAACAGCAGTTTACACCCACATGTAGGGTATTGCAAACTTGGAAGAAATTGCTTAACAAAGTGTTGGGGTTCTCTTTACCATGATTCCTTGTAAATATGAAACATTTTCAGCTAAAATTGCAGATTATTTGAAAAAAATTGTTTTAATTTTCACTGCCTAATGCTAAAAAATTTTTGTGAATCACCTGTGGGATCGATATACTCACTACACACCTGTATATATACCTTAAGGGGTGTAGTGTCCCATATGGGGTCTTTTTAGGGATGATTATAAAGTTTTAGCACCTTAGGGCCTCCTCAAACCTGAAATGGCGCCTAAATAAAATTGCATTGAAAATGAGACCCCAGAGTCCAGTAGGTGCTCCTCCTATTCTGAGGCTTGTGGTTGAGCCAAATAATGCACTAGGGCCACATATGGGATATCTCTAAAAAAGGCAGACCTGGGGGAAATGATATTACATTGCATGTACCTAGTCACATTTACCGTATTCCAGTGAATATTGAAAATCTGCAAAAAGTGAAATTTTGAAATTTCATCTCCACTTTGCTTTAAATTTGTGAAATACCTAAAGGATTAACAAACTTCCTAAACACTGTTGTAAATAGGTTAAGGGGTCTAGTTTATTAGAAGGCATCATTTATGGGGGTAACATACAGGCCCCTCAAAGCCACGTCAGAACTGGAATGGTCCCTAAAAAAATGTATATTGCAAATTTTCTTGAAAATGTGAGAAATTAGTACTAAATTTCTAAGCCCTCTAATGTCATAAAAAAGGACATTTAAAAAATGATGCCAACCTATAGTAGACATATGGTAGATGCTAGGTATAAACTAATTTGTGGTGAATAATTATCTGTCTTGCACGCAGAAATTTTTCAACTTTCAAAATCACAGATTTTTCCAATTTTTCATGAAATTTTGATATTTTTCACAAAAAAACAAGGATTGTATGGATAAAATTTTCTTACTAACTTAAAGCATAATGTGTCATGAGAAAACAGTCTCTGAATCACATGGATAGGTAAAAGTGTAAAAAAGTTATTCTCACATAAAGTGACACATGCAAGATTTTAAAAATAGGGCTGTGTCAGGAAGGCCAAAACTGGCTGGGTCATTAAGGGGTTAAATTCTTAATCTGTAACTGTATCAAACAATGAAGGTATGGGGAAGTAGAGGTCATAAATCATCGTTGAATTATAAGTACAGTTTCAAAACAACAAATTTTAAACCAAAGTACCTATGCTACCTATGAATAAAATTAAATGTGAAAAACACATGTACTAGATGGAAGAACTACAGTATGATGATCATGTTTGCATGACTGCCACCACACACTGGTTCAGCCCATATAGTTTCTGCAATGTCTCATATGCTCAATACAGCCCGGACTGACAATGAGTGTCATACTCCAGTACCTCAAGTCCACCAAAAGAAATTATGCTGAGGGCCCACTGCCCTGCTTTTGAAAATTAGTGCGTACTTTACTACGGAAACAAAAAGAAAAAAACAGAGGGGGCGTTCTTATGGTGAAGTACATATAAAAACCATTAAAAGCTATGTGAACTATACGCTCACCTTCCTTAGTTGTGCTTAGTGTAGAGGCATAACACTCATATGCGTTTGTTCTGACTCTTTTAGAGTTGAATATAGCAGCAGCCATGGGTCCTTCTCCAAAGAAGCTTACTTGTGGCAGTGGGAGCAGTAATGCAGATAGAATTTAGAAAAAAATGGATCCTGGCACTTGCTAATAATTTTACTCAGTGAGGATATATTAAAATGCTATTAAAAAGGTTTTTATCCTAAAAACATACTTACATAAAAACAACACATGACAGCACTAAAATATCCTTTAATCTGATAGATATGGACAAAAACTCAGAAATAGTACTGAGTGACACTAAGGCTGACTCAAAAACACAGTCTTTTTTAGGGAACAGTTGTCCTACATTCGTGGCACGCAATCAACTACACAAACCACAGGTAAGAAAGAAAAAGTACTATAGAGGGTGCAGGGCTGGAGCCAACAGAAAAAGAAAGAAAGAACCTTTTCAAAATGAATATAGAAGTGACTAATGAGAAAGATTTAAAATCAGCAGGTATATACAACCTATCAAAATACACATTATCTCCAGATGAAATTAAGTTACTAACAAAAGGTCTATTGTATTGCCCCACCAATAACAAAAGTAATCATTTTGATTTGTTTATTGACTTTCAAAAATGTATTAGGAAATTTACTCTAACCAGGCATTTTGAAATTAATCCAAATTTTATCCTGTACATTCAGAGGGACATCTCGTTAAAACATATCAGGAATTGTCTCAGATGAATTACAAAAAATCCCTATGGTAGACAAATTTCACCATCAAAACTTATCTAAAAGTGAGCAAAACACACTAAAAACACTACAAAAAAATGAATTGATAGTAATAAGATCAGCAGAAAAAAAGGGGAGAGATAGCGATCTTAGATTATAATAAATACCATCGGGACTCTCTAAATATATTAGCCAATCCCTTACATTATGAAAAAAAGAAGATCCCTTTCCGGCAATACAAAACCATCGTTATGCTCTCTTAACTGAAGCACTACAAATAGGAGCTATAGACAAGCAATAGAAGAATTTTATCTATATTACAGATCCTAATCTGACGTTCTTCTATTTTGTACCCAAAATACATAAAAGTTTGACGTCTGCCCTGGGTTGACCCATAATAGCGGACATTAACTCCCCCACGAGCCAACTCTCACATTATATTGATTTATATATTCAGCCCCATGTTATGCAATTACCCAGCTATCTAACTGATTTTGGCCAACTGATCAAACTAGTGAAAAATATGCCACCTAATGAAAAATATATTTTACTGACATTTAATGTATCAGCTCTATACACAAATATCTCTCACGACAATGTGTAAGAGAAAGGCTGCAGAAAGACCAGGAGATTCCTGAATCCGAAAGAGAGTTCCTACTGAGAGGTCTACATTTCATATTACACAACAATATTTTTTTTATATAATGTAGATGTACACTCACCGGCCACTTTATTAGGTACACCTGTCCAACTGCTCGTTAACACTTAATTTCTAATCACCAATCAAAATGGCGGCAACCCCATGCATTTAGGCAATTAGACATGGTCAAGACAATCTCCTGCAGTTCAAACCGAGCATCAGTATGGGGAAGAAAGGTGATTTAGTGCCTTTGAACGTGGCATGGTTGTTGGTGCCAGAAGGGCTGGTCTGATATTTCAGAAATTTCTGATCTCCTGGATTTTCCCACGCACAACCATCTCTAGGGTTTACAGAAAATGGTCCGAAAAAGAAAAAACATCCAGTGAGCGGCAGTCCTGTGGCGGAAAGCCTTGTTGAGCCAGAGGTAAAAGGGAGAATGGCAACGGGTTCGAGCTGATAGAAAGGCAACAGTGACTCAAATAGCCCCTTTACAACCAAGGTGGGCAAAGAGCATCTCGAACGCACAGTACGGCAAAACTTTGAGGCAGATGGGCTACAGCACAGGAAGACCACACCGGGTGCCACCCCTTTTCCCAGCTAAGAAAGGAAACTGAGGGTCCAATTTGCCCAAGCTCATCGAAATTGGACAGTAGAAGTTTGGGAAAAAAACGTTGCCTGGTCTGATGAGTCTCGATTTCTGCTGCGACATTCGGATGGTAGGGTCAGAATTTGGCGTCAACAACATGAAAGCATGGATCCATCCTGCCTTGTATCAACGGTTCAGGCTGGTGGTGGTGGTGTCATGGTGTGGGGAATATTTTCTTGGCATTCTTTGGGCCCCTTGGTACCAATTGAGCATCGTTGCAACACCTTGTGGAATCTATGCCACGAAGAATTGAGGCAGTTCTGAAGGCAAAAGGGGGTCCAACCCGTTACTAGCATGGTGTAACTAATAAAGTGGCCGGTGAGTGTATATCGGCAGATCCACGGCACTGCGACGGGTACATGGGTCGCACTGGCATATGCAAACATCTTTATAGGCCTTAAGAGTCCAAATTCATATACGCCTATCCCCTGAATATGAACTATGTATCTCTTTATAAGAGATACATAGAAGATCTTTTTATAGTCTGGAAAGGCCCAAATAATGCAATCCAAGATTTTGCACAATATCTAAATGCTAATGATTGGGGCATAAAATTTACATCACAATCCAGTAATGTCAAGTTGGAACTCCTTGACAAAGAAATCAGTATACAAAAAGGCAGCTTTATAACATCTACTCATTTTAACCCCTTACCAACATTTGACATGCATCATGGTCAGGAAGGGTTTCCCGCAAATTAACGTATGGGTATATCATGGAGATCCTGCGAGTTCACAAACGGAGATAACAAGATCGCAGCATGGGACGAGCGGTATATTACTGCTGGCATCATGCCACATAACCCATTGCCGGAGTGAGCTCCAGCCCTGGGTGATGACAAGCATCAGCCCACTGCTACTTGAAGTACCTTACGGCCGAGACCTGCAGCAGCCAAGGCCAAGGCATGAGTTGGGTAGAACTTAGACGAGGTATGGGCCAAAGCCCAGGTGACAGCTTTGCAAAGCCGAGGCTTGAAGCCGAACCGACCAGGCGGCACCAACTGCTCGTGGGGAGCGAGCCGTGACCTGCGTAACTATGGACCAGATCCGGCTGGCAGCGGCGGCCTAGAGGATGTCAAAGCCCTGCAAGGACCCTCAAGAATGACCAAGAGGGCTGTGCGCACCTAAAGGATCCGAAACAGAGAGGTAGAACCAAATGGCCCTCACCATGCCTACCCAACGTAACAATCGTCCTCAAAGATGAGAAGACGAGGGGCAAAAAAGAGAGCAGAACTATGTCTTCATCGATATGAAACGATGAAACAATCCTAGGGAGACATGACGGAACAAGACACAGAGCAACCTTGCAGACTGCCTTATTTCCCAAACAAACATTGAATCCCACGGTTTGATAGGCCTACGAACCAGAGGGTCCAAACGCACGACCCCTACAATAAAAAAACCTTAACCTGTGAGCAGAGATCATCTTGCGCTGCACAGAATCGGACGAACCGAACTCTGCCCTTTCAAGTGGGAGAGGGCGAGCCTGAGCTCCCGGCCTAACTGTAGAAAAAATGGCACCCTTGGAGTAGAACATACCAAAGGGTGAAATTTCTGGGCAACAGACCCAGGTGGACTGAGGCCTGCGTGCTCGAATCATTGTCCGTATAACAGAACCTGACAAACCCAGAGGATCTAGGATTGCAGTCTCAACAGCCTGCAGTGAAAATGCAACCACGGTACAGTGGGTTGGAGCAGAGGGCCCTGCGACAGAAGGCCTGGGCGTAAAGGAGACAGTCAAGGACCATTTGCCAATTGGGCACGAGGTCCGCGTACCACGACCTGCGGCCATAGTCCTAAGGTGAAGGGCACAGCTGGTATCCTCTCGGACTCAAGGCATTTGAGCTCTCAAGGAAGACGGGCCCAGGGTGAAAAAAGGCGGGTCAGACCAACCTGCCCCCAAGGCAGGACCAGCAAGTACACTGCTAGTGCCGGGGGATTCCTGGCCCTGGCCATATAACTCGGGCGCTAGGGATTGAGATGAGACGCCACCATGCCGACGACTCGCGTACCTCACCTCCGGCAAGGAGGGCAAAGCACTTCCGACAGATTATTGGCCAAATTGGTTTTCCCCCCTGGAAGGGGAATTGCCAACTAGGGCGGTACTGCTGCTCTGCCAGCGAAGAACCCTTGCAGTTATCTGACAGAACTGCTCGGCCTCTGGAGTCACCCTGAAGATTCAGACATGCCACAGTCGTGGTGTTGTCGGACCGAATCTGAACTGGGTGCCGGATGAGAGGGAAACCCAACGAGAGAGCGCTTAAGGAAATAGTTTGGGGTTCCAGCACATTGATCTGATGACTGGCTTCCCTGAGTGACTAGAGACCCCGTGTTGTCCGGGAGCCGGAAACGGGGCCCCAGCCCGAAATGCTGGTGATGATCAGCCATTGCGGGGACAGAAATGACCTCCCTCGATGTAATACTGGGAAGGCTAGCCACCAGCCCAGGACGAGACAACCCTGGGGTGGCAGGTGCACCGCTGAGACCAAGGACATTGGAGACCTGCGTCACTGAGGCAGGATTGCCCGCTGCAGGGGGCGAGCAAGGAGCTGCGCAAAGGACCTCGCCTCGGAGGCGGTCCTCAAGCTGCCAATACCTCGCATGCAATTATGAAGAATATGCCGGGTGCGATTCAGAAATAGGGGAATGACTAAGTGCTGTAGCTTCCAGATGGAAGAGAACCCTCTGGAACCGGAGTGAAAATAAATCATCCCTCGAAATTCCATCCCTAATGATGGAGTCAGACCGGGATTGCTGCAAACTAACCATCCAGTCGAAGCGCGCTGCAAACTTCAGAGAATCCTGATGCTGACCCGGCAGGCGCATTTGAGGTGGAACCAAACCCCTGATGCGAAGGATGGTCATTAGGGGTGGCAGGAGCTATAATGAAGACCCTTGGTTGCAGCTGCGAGCCGAAAAGCAGAGCTCCGAACAGAGAAAAAGACGAGAGCCTACTGTGAAAACGCAGGAACCGCTGGTAGACCTGGGACATAGGGACGAAAGACAACCTGAAATCCAAAGCAGCTGAAAAAGCTCTCTGCGCTCCCGAGAGGCTACCGCTGACCGGAGTGACTCTAAAGTTTGGAAATTGGGCCCATACGCATACCGGGTTTAGCTCTTTAAGGGCCGACATTTGCCCTAGTGAGCTGCCCTTCATGGGAACCCTAAAGGGGTTTGAATAAGAACCTTGAAAGAACGCTCAGACACAGAGGTCGGCATAATCACTCCTTGCCGGAGGAGAGTGCGGATTGCCAGAGGGAAACTGACGCCCAAGCCAGAGCCGCGGGCACGGAGGCAGCTGCAACCATGCTGAGGTAGCCAAACAAAGTGAATCCTGAGGTGGCGACCTTGAGAACCCAGGTATCGCTGACCTGAACCTGCCAGATCTCCTGGAACTGGAGGAAATGCCCCCACCCCAAAACCGATTTTCGGGTGGGGGCTGGCTCCTCAGACCAAGCGCTAGTTGGGCAAAAGGCGCTTGCGCGTTCTGCGAGACCGTCACCTGAATGCCGCTGCACCGGCTGGCCCTGAGGGGGGAGCATACTACAACCCTCTGTGGCCTCCCAAAAAACGCTTACCGCAAGCGAGCGGAAGCGCAACCAATAACTCCTTGGAGGCTGCAACCCCCAGCAAAACTTCTAGCTTCAGGGAATGGCGAACGGCCACTGCATTGGCCGATGCTCTAGCCATAAAACAGGTTGATACCAGAGAGACTTCACTGGGACCGCAGAACCTCTGAGAACTGGGAAGCGAGATTCCCCAATTCCCCTGTGGAAGCTTCCAGCCGATAGCCACTGCTGCAGCTGCTACGACCAGACCATGCAAGCTGAACTGCGGAGAAGCAAGCGCAGGTTGCAGGGCTGCCCCGGCCGCCCCCAAGGCGGACTTACAACAACCCGAGAGGACGCCTGTCTGTGCCATCATCAAGGACCGCCGTGTCTGAGACAGGGATGGCCGTAGACTACTTGGGCTTTGAGTGAATACACCTGCTTTTCGTATCGCCCTTCCGAGCTCAATCCAAGCAGGGAAACATTTAGATCCGGCACCACGGCTTCAAGTGAGAATGCTTTATTATAAATAAACGTGCAGCGGTACAAACATGTAAGCTAGCTGGCACTTAGCCAACGCGTTTCGGGCCACTAGTGCCCTTGTTCACGGCAAATTAAAAATGTAACATACATCGCTTAAAAAGAAATGCCAACCACTTAGCAAGCTTGCATAAGTGTGACGTTAGACCTGACGTCATAGCCAATCACTGGGCAGATTTCTCGTAGTCTAAAAGGTCCTATTCGAATTTTTAACCTTATTTCAATATATTAGCAATAGGTCATTTTTATAGTTTAAACCCATTGGTGCCCTCGTGTTCAGTTTAAGGATCCAATACGCTTCCCTTTGACGTAGTCTATTCTCCCAATTACCTCCTCGATATGGTTTTTTAACACTTTCTGTTGCATAAAACCTAAAGCTCATAGTATTACCCTCATGAGTTTCTAAAAAATGCTTGGCAGCTCCAGATGTTTGTCCTGCATTTCTTTTTATACTTTGTAGGTGTTCACTTATTCTTGTTTTTAATTTTCGGATGGTGCTACCTACATATTTTTTGCAACATATTACACATTCGATGACATATACAACATGGTGGCTTTCGCAATTTAGGAACTGTTCTATGCAGTAGTTTTTAGTTTCTAACGCATCACTAAATATGTTTGTTTTTTTAGTAATATTACATAGATTGCATCGGACACCTCCACATGCGAAAAAGCCCTTTAGAGAAAGCCAAGTTGTATGTGCATCTTTTTGTGCAAAAGCGCTAGGTGATATTGCATTGCCAATCGTTCTTCCTCTTTTGGGGACGCAACCAATACCTTTATCTATAATCTCAGACAAGATAGAATCCTGACGTAGAATACCTACATTTTTATAGAACAAAGCCCAAAACGCGTTGGCTAAGTGCCAGCTAGCTTACATGTTTGTACCGCTGCACGTTTATTTAAAATAAAGCATTCTCACTTGAAGCCGTGGTGCCGAATCTAAATGTTTCCCTGCTTGGATTGAGCTCGGAAGGGCGATACGAAGAGCAGGTGTATTCACTCAAAGCCTGAGTTTCTGCTGTGGAGCTGCAGCGTGTCCATGCCAGGCATCGTGAGTATCTTACAAGGGATTACAAATTACGGAGAGACCAGAAGAACTGAAGGTGAGCCACATATCTATATGAACTGTGTTACTTACGTAGACTACTTGAGCCGGTTGACTGGAGTGTCCCCTGATGGGACCACCAACAACTATGACCCTGATCCTCCAGGAAAGGGCGAAGAGACTTAAGTCATCTGGTTGGAAACAAACACCTGATCGGATGTTTCCACTTCGTGGCAAACAGTTCTCAATTTCAGGCGTGCAGGGAACACCAAACGCTGTCGCCTGCCGCCCTTAATGGAGACCTCCTCACCCTTAACATGAAGGGAGTCTCTGACAGCTCTGATAAGGGCTTGGACCACTGCTGTCATCCTATCAACCCTGTCTGGCCCAGAGACAGAGACAGGGGAGTCTCCAACAGAGGCCGTATCCAGGCTTGGAGCTTTCCCGGCTAAGGGCTTGGACCGCTGCTGCCGCATCAACATCTCTGTCTGGCTCAGAGTCAGAATCAGAGGAGTCCCCACTTGAAGAAGCCATATCCAGGCATGGAGCTTCTATCTCCAACCACCATCTGATGGGAGAGAGCTCGGGTGATAACGAGGCAGAGAGAACTCTAACACTCATACGCGAACACTCCGTATGGGCTGCGCCGGGAGCTGGACCCTGGGAGGTGCGAGGCTGGGCAGCGAGCAGCGAAGGCATGCACTCTATTGGCGAAACCAAAACCTGGGGCACCCCTAACAGAATGCCCACTGCTAGTGAGCGAGATCACATGGCCCGGTGTCGGGCTCTGCGGTGGTCAGCAGAGGAGCAGCGCAAAGGGCACAAAGTGCACTGGGGCTAGCCAACAAGAATATTCTCTGGTAGCGGGCGCAGGGCAAGTCGCCACTGTTTTGGGCGCGGGTGGTTTTCCCCCCCTAATCCTTGAAAAGGGACCGGGGTTTGCAACGCGTGGGGGGGCGGGGGGGATGGAGGGCCCGCAGGGGGCCAACTTACCATCTAAAGATGCTGTGTCCCCCTCGGAAAGCCAGGAAGCACACCCCCATCAAAACCCAAAGGGCCGGAAAAAAGGGGGTTTGGGGCCCCGCCCCGATACGGGCCCGGGGCTGCGGGCAGGTTTGCCCCATCCTGGGGGGGCCCCCGGGGACACTTTTGGGGGAAAACCCCCCCCGGGGCAGCCCCGGCCCGGAAAACCCTGGCCTAAATTTTTGGACTCCCATCCGGGGAGAAAAAGGCAGGGCCCGGGAAACGCGGCCCGGGGCCCCGGCCGGATCACTGCAAACCCGCGGGTGATGGTCCCCCGGGGGAGACCTCCCTTGCCCCCCCTGCGGGGATAAGCCGAAAAGGTGCGGCACCGAAAGCAAAAAACGGGTGAGAGGGGCAGCAGGGGGGGCCCCCATGGGAAACCTCCCAGGTCCCCCCCAAAAGGGCCTTTGTGGGAAACGCAAATTTTTCCGCAGCGGGCCCGATTGCGCACTGCGAACAGGGGAAAGCGAGGGGTGGGGGGTTGCAAGACCGGAGGGGCCCTTGTCCCCCACGGGGGGGACCTTGGCCCGGCCAAAGGGGGGACAGCAGGGGTCAAAACCCCCAGTTGGAACTTAAACCCAGGGGAGACAAAACCCTGGGGCCGCGTGCAGGGGGCTGAAACCCAGGGGAAAACCTCCCCCCATGGGTAACCCCCCCTTGCTCCCCGCACCCCCCCTTGAAAACCAAAAAACTGCGGGGGGGGCTACGGAAAACGGAATTCCTGCGCCCACCCAACTATAGAAAAAAAAAGTTTTTAAAAAACCCCAAAACCCCCCAAAAAGGGGGGGAGGTCGGGGAAACTCCCCCCACCCCGCCCGTCTTCGGAAAATCAAAATTAATGCATAAACCCAAAAAAGGTAAAATGACGCAGCTCACCGAGGGGGAGGGAAAAGTATTCTTCACCAGCTTATGGCACCTGTGGGACCTCGCAGGGCGTCCTGGCCTCATTTAAAAAGCCCAAAATGCATTTTGGGAAAAAAGCAAAAAAGCAAAACGGACCCAGCATGACGATCCCAAAACGGTGCTTTTTTCTTTATTTCATTTCAATACACCCAATTGGGGGGTGCGGGGGGGACCCAAAACCGACGCGTTTTGGGCTAAAGGGACCCCTTTGTTCACGGTCACATATTTTTAACATAATGTCTTTGGTTTTAAAATTTGGGAGGGGAAAAAAGGGGGGAAATGTGCCAAACTGACATACACTCTTTTTCCAAAACCGTTACAAGGAAGTTAAAAAATACTTTAAAAGAAACAATGTGTAAAACTTTATCCACATTTATTAAACATAAAATGAAACAAAATTTTCTGACAAGGGTAAGGGGGCATATAAATAATTACTTTTTATATATCCCGCTAAATAAATTTTTTTAAAATTTTTTAAAGCCTTGAGGACCCTTGTACCCAAACCCCGAAAAATCCAGAATCTTCTCGCATTTTTTACGAGATGTTCCCCAATCTCCTCCATTTTTGGGGCTCTCAAAACTTTTTCTAACCCTTTAACATGCAGGTTTTCAAAATATCCCATGGACTTCAATAAAATTTTTGGATGCCCCAAGTGGGGGAAAAAAGGGCCCTTTCCTTAAAATATTTAATGTTCTGATATCCGAGTTTTTAGCCCAACGGATATGCTGCCTATATATGTTTTTACACAGGTTTCACAATGGATGGCCCTTTACAAAATTTATTAGTGCACAGTTGATGAATTTTTTTTTTTTTTTATTTTTCTGTTTTTTTGTATTTCCTTGGGCTGCCCTTTAAAAAGGGTTTTGTTTTATTGTTTATTTACATATACCACATTTCCCTTTTTTTTACATGGGGGAAAAAGCCCTTTGAAGAAAAGCCAGGTATTTTTAAGGGGGGGGTCAGAAAAAGTGCTAGGGGATTTTTTTGATCCAATGGGGTTTTAAAACGTTTTTTTTCCCCCAAGTGTATGCCCTTTATCCCCTGTTTTTCCCCCAATATTTTTTTCCCGTCTTTTAAAAAATTAACATTTTTGAAAAAACATGTTTAAATTTTTTTAAAATTTTTTGGCTATACGTGATGGGCATACCGTTCCCAAAAATCTTTTTGATTTTTCTTTTTGGGGGTTTAAAAAAAGCAAAACCCGCGTTTTTTTCCCTTTAAAATTTTACTTTTTTCTCGTTTATTTGTTTTTTTTTGTATCCTCTCATTTCAAGTTTTGGGATCAAACATTTTTACCTGGTTAAAAGAAGTCAGACTCAATAGGCAGGCTTGCGTTTATGACTCCCCCATTGGGGAAAGGAATCAAAGGTTTTGGGTTTTGGGGGGGCAACTATTAGCACTAAACCTTTACCCCTTTGGGGTTTCCCCAACAGTGTAGTAATAACCCTATTTATCTGGGGTCCCCCGTTAGTAATTTATCCCCGAAAAGCAATACTATTTTTTTTCAACTGAGTGGGTAAAATATAAAGTTGATATTTTTAAACATTAAGATAACTTAATGAAGTCTGGTATGGGGCGCCACATCACGACCCCCAAAAACAAGAGGTCGTCAATGTAGCGCACATACCTACCACATCATGTGAAAAAGGGTTTTTGAAAATGATATATACATTGTTTTCTCCCACCCTCCCCTGAATAAAATTCACCAAGAGGGGGAGGCAGAAGTCCCCTCGGGAAACCCCCCTAATTGCAAGTAAACTCTTTTATTGAATTCAAAAAAATTGCTTTGATATTTTAAAAGTCTATAAATTTCTAGTAAGAAAACTTGTAACTTTTGGTTTTTTTTTGTTTCTTAGGTTTATATTTTTACCGCAACTCCCGACTAAAGATTGGGTTTATTTTTAGTAAAGACTGGTTACTTTAAGACTTAGCCAATTGAACTCAGTGCACCAAATTTTAAAAATTTCAAAAAAAAATTTAAGCAGTGGTTTCGTCTTTAAGATATCCCGGGAAAACAGAACCAGGGGGGTGAAGTTTTTTAACTACCCCATTTTAAGTTTTTTTCCTATTTTTTCCCACAACTGGAAACCAAAGGGGCGGAATTGGGGGGAAAAAATTCCCTTTTGCGTTTTTTGGGGCCCCATAAAATTCAGGGGTTTTTTGGGTTTTTTTCCTCCATTAATTTTTATTTTTTGTACAATTGCTCCCAAGGGGTTTCACCTTCTTCTAACAGTTTTGGGTAGTTTGATTTTTTTGTCTTCAATTTTGGGTTTTTAGATAAAATTTTTAAAGGTGATTGTTTTTCCCTTTATTTAGTAAACTGCAAACACTGATTTTGGTATATTTCTTGTCCTTACGACCGTGGGGGCCCCCCTTAAAACTGCTTTTTTTATAATTTAAAAATTGGTTTTTTTGTTTTAATTTCCTGAGCGTTGGAATTCTTTTTTTGACATTTTTAGGTTTAAATTTTTTTTTTTTTGTGCAAAAGAGTTTTTAAAACCCTATTTTCCCTGGTAAATTGAAAACATCCATGGGTTCCACCCTTTGGGTTTTAGGGATAAAACTTGGGGGGTTTCCCCCGGTCGAGATGGCAAGCATTTTTTTTTTTTTTTCTCATCCTCATTTCCCCTTTTTGCAATTTTCCCGTAAAGTTAAAAAGACATTTTTTCCTTAAACAGTTTTTTTTTTCAAAGTCATTGATATTAATCAATACTTTTTTTCATTTCTTTTATGAAATTCCACTTCCCGTATTTTTCCCTTTTTTTTGAAGGGAAACCCCTTTTAAATGTTAAAGGGGTCTAACAAATTTATTGGGGGTCCCCCAAAAAAGTATTGAAAAAGAGAGAAGTGATTAGTTTGGGAAAAATTTAGGGCCTTTACCTAGTAAATTTAAAATTGGAGTTCCCTTAAAAATAGTGGGGGGCAGTACTACAAATTATATTTTTTTTTTCTTCTTTTTTGTAAGAGTCACGTTTTTATTTCTAAGTCTTTTTTCTGTAAAAACCTTTTTGTTTTTTTTTTTGTTGCCATGCTTTTTTCCTTCTTCTTCTGTGTCTTCTTTTTTGGGTTTTTTTCCTTTTTTTTGTTTTGTACACCTTTTGTTGTTTAGGGGATTTACTTCTTGTAGTAAGCCTTCTGCTAATGACTGTCGATTGATGTTCCTGTGAAGGTGAAAATGTCTGAAAAATGACTTCCTTTTGTTTCTTCTATGTTTTTGTGGTCTAAGAATGGTCTTGGTTTTCATCTGTTTCCAATATATATCTTTTTTTTCATAGTCTTCAGAATCTCTTGAATTTTTGGTTTTTTTATTTCATATGATTGTTTCCAATTATCAAATTTTTTTTATTTTATCCTGTGTTGTTTTTAATTATCTGATCTTTTATTATTGTAATTTAAATTTGAATTTATCTTTTTGGGTTTGGATACCTTCTAGTTTTTTTGTTCAAAATCTATGTCAGTTGCATTTAATTTCATAGGCACTCCCCCTTTAAAGCTAAAATTTCCCGTGGATCAAATTCCCTTTTGTAGATAAAGGGGGGCGTTTTGAGGTAAGCCACGAGGTTTGTTTCCCTTTTTATGATGTTTTTTGAATTGCGATCCCACCATAATTTTTAGTTCCGTGTTTGTGCCTTTTCCAAGTCTGCAAAAGTGTAAATATTTTTCTTTCCTTTTTTTTCGGTGTTTTTCACGTTTCCAAACTTGTGCTTTAAATTTTTTTTCCTTTTCATAATTTAAAAGTGGTGGGAAAAAAATTGGAAATTTAAAAAAAATACACTTGTTTCAAAAGGTCCGTCCCTATGACCCTCGTTGTGAATTGGTACATATTTGCGCTGGGAGAAAAAACTATGGCAGTAGCAAATCTCTTTTTGTGGTTGCTGAAACTGTCTGAATGAGCAGTGAAAAACAAAATGCTGAAACCAAAAAAGGTAAAATAGACGACTTCACCGGGGGTGATGTAAGTTTCTTCACAGCTGTATGGGCCCCGTCTCCCCGCACGGCTTGGCCCCAGTTAAAGCCCACTGCACTTTTGGAAAAGCAAAAAACAAAACGGACCCCGCGATGACATACCACGGGGCTGTTCTTTATTTTATTTCAAACATCCCAAGGGGGGCAGGGGGGGGCCCACAAACCGACGCTTTGGGGTAAAGGGGAGCCCTTGTTCACGGTCACATATTTTTAACATAATGTCTTTGGGTTTTAAAAAGGGAGGGAAAAAGGGGGATGTGCCAAACACATACACGTATTTCCATATCCGTTACAAGGAAGTTAAAAAAATACTTTTAGAAACAATATGTATACTTTTAGCCCCAAAAAGAATATCAAAAAAGCGTTTGGGAAAGGTATGTCCATCACGTTAGCCAAGAATTTAATACAAAATTTGAAAATTTTTTTTCAAAAATGTTAATTTTTTAAGATAGGAAAAAATTTTGGGGGAACTAGTGGATGAAGGCATACACTTGGTGGCAAAACGTAGTAAAACCATTGGATCAGAAATATCCCCTAGCACTTTTTCTGACACTCCCGTTAAAAATACCTGGCTCTCTTCTAAGGGCTTCTTCCCATGTAATAAAAAGAGATGTGGTATATGTAAATATACTATAAAACAAAACACCTTTAAGGCAGACAAGGATACTAAAAAACAGTACAATAAAAAAAATTCATCAACTGTGACACTAATCATCTAGTATATGCCATCCATTGTGTATCCTGTGTAAAAAACATATATAGGCAGCAGTATCCGTAGACTAAAAACTCGGATATCAGAACATCTAAATAGTATAATGAAAGGCGATATATCTCACTCTGGGGCATCCAAACATTATATAGAAGGCCATGCAGGATCATTAGAAAGCCTGCGATGTTATGGGTTAGAAAAAGTTGAGAGCCCTAAAAATGGAGGAGATTGGCAACATCTCGTAAGGATGCGAGAAGCATTCTGGATTTACGAGTTGGATACAAGGGCTCCTCAAGGCTTAAATTATAGAAAAGATTTATCGTATATATAAAAAAGTAATTATTGATATGCCTCTTACCCTTGTCAGACATATGTTTCATGTATGTATTAATATATGTGGATACAAGTATACACATTGTTTCATGAATGTATTTTTTAACTTCCTTGTAACGGATATGGAAATGACGTGTATGTCAGTTTGGCACATCCCCCTTTTTCCTCTCCCTATTTAAACCAAGACATTATGTTAAAAATATGTGACCGTGAACAAGGGCTCCCCTTTAGCCCGAAACGCGTCGGTTTGTGGGTCCCCCCTGCACCCTCCTTTGGATGTATTGAAATGAAGTAAAGAACAGCACCGTTGGTATCGTCATCGCTGGGTCCGTTTTGCTTTTTGCTTTTCCTAAAGTGTCTTCGGCATCATCCCTTCGGTACCATAACACACAACGGTGAGGTTACCGTAATCCATGAAAAGCCGTGGAGGCGGCAGGTGGGGACGGGTGAGCGGCGAAAAGGATGGCCAGCCAGCTCTTGCACTGGCTGGTTTCCTGACGCCCTCAGGGAGGACAGCGTCGTGGTACCACTATGCCTTGATGGCCCCCCTGATAGGTGAGAGCCAGGGGCTCGATCACCTTCCAATGGGTGAGAGCCGAGTGCTCAATCACCCTCCCAGGTGAGAGCCGGGTGCTCAATCACCTTCCAACAGGTGAGAGCCGTGTGCTCAATCACCTTCCTGCAAAGGAAAGAAAAAAAAAACTCTGCAGACACTAGGCTGAAAAAAACTGATCAGCCTGGCGTCAGCAGGAGGGATATAGGCCGTCGGGGCGGGCCTAACACGTTTGATCCGCCTAGTGTCCGCCTCCGTAGGTAAGTGCCTATACCCAAGGTGCTGTGTCCCCCAATGAATTATTGTCAATCAAAATTTATTTAAAAGCGATCACACATCCTTTCCCCCCCCACAAACATGAGACCAGTAAAATGTTATATCATCCCACAAAACACAAGCTGCTATACAGCTCTGGACACAGAAAAATAAAAAAGTTATGACTCACAGACTATGGTAATGCCAAAATGTGTTTTCCTTTTTGAATAAAAGTGTTTTATTGTGTAAAAGCAGCAAAACATAAAAAATATACAAATTGGGTATCACTCACTGTAATCGTATCAACCTGCTGAGTAAAGCTAGCATGTCCAATTTAAAAAATAAAAATAAAAAACAAACACTACTAGGATTGCTGTGTTTTGTTCAAAATGCCTCACAAAAACCTTAATAAAAAGTGATCAAAGCATCATATGCATCCCATAATGGTATCAATAAAAATGTCAACTCATCCCGCAAAACAACAAGCCCATAATCAGCTCTGTATACAAAAAATAAAAAAGTTATGGCTAACAGACTATGACGGCATAAAAAAGCTATTTTTATAGACATATTTCTATTGTGTAAAAATAGTAAAACATAAAAAAAACTATATAAAATTCACATCATTGCAATTGTACCGATCCACATAATAAAGCTATCCTGTCATTTATCCCGCACGGCGAACGCTGTAAAAATGAATCCCTAAAAACAATGGTGGAACTGTGTTTTTTCCCCCCATTTTCATGGCCCAATGCTTAAAAAACTATGGACACCTGTGCGCTCAAAATGCACAATGCACTCCTAGATGAGATCCATGAGGAGTGTTCTGCTTCTTTGAGGGCTTTGCAAATGCGACATGGCACCCACCAAAATCTGCGTTCCAAGAGCCAAATAGCGCTCCCTCCATTGTACGCCTTGCCATATGCACAAACAGCAGTTTACACATATAGGGTATTGCCGAACTTAGAAGAAATTGCGTAACAAAATTTGGGGTGCGTTTTTTCCAGGATTCCTTGTAACAACTAAACATATTCAACTAAAATTTAAGATTGTTGGAAAAAAAATTTTTTTTTAATTTTCAGAGATTAACGCTAGAAAAATTTGTGAAACACCTGTGGGATCGATACACTCACTACACCGCTGGATATATTCCCTAAGGGGTGTAGTTCCAAATATGGGGTCTTTTTATGGGTATTTATTAAGTTTTAGCACCTTAGGGTGTCCACAAACCTGTAATGGCGCCTAAATAAAATCAGAATGAAAATGAGACCCTAGAGTCCAGTAGGTGCTCCTCCTATTCTGAGGCCTGTGGTTGAGCCAAATAGCACACCAGAGCCACATATGGGATATCGCTAAGAACGGCAGAATCTGGGGAATTAATGCTGAGTTTTATTTACCTGGTCACATCTACCGTGTTCTTGTGAATAATGAATAAAAATTAAAAATCTGCAAAAAAAGTGAAATTTTAAAATTTCACCTCCACTTTGCTTTAATTTCTGTGACACACCGGATTAAGAAACTTCCTAAATGCTTTTTAATTACTTTAAGGGGTCTAGTTTCTTAGATGGGGTCATTTATGGGGGTATCTACCATACAGGCCCATCAAAGTCACATCAGAAATGGACTGGTCCCTAAAAAAATCTATTTTGCAAATTTTCTTGAAAATGTGAACAATTACTACTAAATTTCTAATATCTTAAAAAAGACATTTAAAAACCTATGTCAACCTACATTAGACATATGATAGATGCTAGTTATAAACTGTTTTGAGTGGAATGTCTATCTGTCTTACATGCAGAAATTTTTGCACTTTGAAAATGGCAAATTTGTCAAAATTTTCACAATAATTTGATATATTCACAAATAGACAAGGAGTGTATGGACCGAAAGTCCTTGCTAACTTAAAGCACAATGTGTCATGAGAAAACAATCCCTGAATCACATGAATAGGTAAAAGTGTCAAAAAGTTATTCTCACATAAAGTGACACGTAGATTTAAAAAATGAGACTGTCAGAAAGTTCAAAACTGGCTGCTTTGGTAAGGGGTTAAAAAAGTTTACAGAAACAGCTATATCCACTTCCACAGTGGTCACCATAGACCATGGAAGGAAAATGTCCCATATGGACAGTTTCAGCGAGTTAGGAAAAACTGCGGGGAACTACCAGGTCGCTACCCCTGACTTGACTTGCTTGCAATGGCAGCCAGGGTGCAGCGAGGTACAGAGTCATAAGACAGAGGCATAGATGTGGACAGGTGAAACGGTCAGGGCAGTCAGCAGGCAACAAGGTCAGGAAACAATAGCAGGAATAACTGGTACACACGTGGGCAAGAACTCTCTCCAACACTCTCTGAAATGCATTAAGGAACACCAATGCTCAGAGGGAATTGGCAGAGAGTGTAGGAGGAGTCTAGAAGATATAGGGTCAGCGGCTGGCAATTAGCCAATTCCTGGCGCTGGCCCTTTAAATCTACAAGAGCTGCTGTGTGCGCTGCCTCTCAGCAGATCGGAGACGTGAAGCAGGAGTGCAGCTGGGTGAGTATGCAGCTGGGCAGAGCGTAGGAGAGCGGGGCAGTCGTGGCCCGGAGCGGGGGTCTTGGCACGCTCCATGACATTACCCCTCATTAGGTCTCGCCCTCTTCTGGCACAATTTACGAAGAAGGTCAGGGGAAAGATTGGACTCAGGCTCCCAGGAACGTTCTTCGAGCTTGAACCCGTTCCACTCAATAATTATCGCTTCCCCCTGACCCACTTTTCTGCCAGGACCTCTTTGACCTCGAAGACATCATCTGAATTGGCAATAGGAGATGGTGACACCGACTTTCGGGAGAAGCAATTGAGAACAAGAGGCTTGAGAAGGGAGACTTGGAAGGAATTCGGGATGTGTAGAGTAGGGGGCAGACGGAGCTTGAAGGACACCGGATTGAGACTTCAAACTTTCCCAGAAATCTTGGGTCCAACTTGACACTGGGAACCTTTAGTCGGACATATCTGGCCAAGAGCCAGACCTAATCTCTTGGGTTGAAGGTGGGAGGAGGTCTTCGACTCATGTCTGTCTGGAATTTGGTACGGGAAGAAGCCAGGAGAAGGGCCTGACGAGTGTCCTTCCATACACAATTGATGTCCTTAATTTGGGCATCCACCACGGGGACATCAGACAAGGTGGAGAGAGGGAGAGGTGGTCAGAGATGTAGCCTGAAAGCAATGGGGGAGGCCCCATTGTTGTTGATGTGACGGGCAGAGACAAAATGGCGTAGGTAGGTCCCCAAGACCTGATTTAGCCTCTCAGCTTGCCTATTTGTCTGGGGGTTATAGGCAGACAAAAAATCCAGTTGAATTTCGAGATGGTTACACAGAGCATGCCAGATTCTTGACAGAAACTGAACACTTCGGTCAGAGACAATGTGTAATGGAAGTCCATGTAAACGAAAATATATGAAGGAAGAAATGATGAGCAAGTTAAGGGACAGAAGGCAAACTGGGCATACTCCCAAAGTAGGATATCTTGGAGAAGCGGTCCGTCACTACCCAGAGGGTCATGTTGTGAGAGGCAGCTGGCACAGCCGTGATAATATCCATGGCGACATGGGTCAATTTCAGGAATTGGCAAAAGTGGAGACCAGCTGGTCTATGATGTGGGGTCTTATTGCGGGCAGAAGTAGTACAGGCGAGGACAAAATCTTTAATGTCCCGAAACAGATTTGGCCATCAACAGTAGCAAGAAGTGAGAGAAAATGACTTCCGGATTCTAGGATGGCCGGCCAGCCGAGAAGTATGTCCCCATTTAAGGAACCTCTAGCATAGGGCTGGAGGTAAGAAGTTATTCCATGGTGAAACGCATGGGAGGTCAATGGGAGCTACAGAAATTAGACGGTCAGAAGGCACAAGGTACTGTGGCACAGGATCGAGTCCTACAATATATGAAGCACGGGAGAGAGCGTCCGCCATCTGGTTTGCTGGGGTTCAGGCGCTGAGCAGACTGTAGATACATCAGATATTTGTGTAGATATTAAGTGGATGGCGGGCCCCATCCAGAAGATGTTGCCACTCTTCCAGAGCCAACTTAATGGCCAGTAATTCGCGGTCTCCAATAGTATAATTCTTCTCCGCCGGGGAGAAGATCTTGGAAAAGAACCCGCAGATGATGGTTTTTGCCATTGAAGATTTTTGCAAAAATACCGCACCGGCCCCCACAGAAGGATCAGGACGACAAAGGATTGGAGCAGAGGCAAAGGTAGACTTCAGGCGATTAAATGCCTCTTCAGCCTCCGGGGACTGGTGTTCTTTTTGGTAAGAGAGACTATAGGCCCTACGATGGTGGAGAAGTAAGGTGAGGGGAATTAAACTGGCTGGTAAATAATAGCAAACTCAAAGGAAGCATGAATGTGGCCTGGAGTCCCACTGTATGGGGCCTATTTTCATGGACAGACAGAACAACGGGGCACAGGATCCATATGATAGGAACCATGTTGGACTTGATGTTATCCAGGAAAAGGGAAAGGGGGAATTGCTTGAAAGAACACTCCTACTCAAGCTTTGCCGTAGAGTTGATGGTCGTTCGCAAGTGCCTGACGAACTTGACAAACATGGGCCAGTATGGGTTAGTAGGTGTTCCGGGTGCGTGGATGGAGGAGGATTTACCTTAGATGCATCTAGGTACACTATGATGCAGACATACAGGAGATCTCTAAATATCTCATTAACGGGTTCTAAAACACTGCTGAAGCATTATTGCAGAGCCCGGAGGGCATGACTAGATATTTGAAAGTGGGCCATCACTGGTTGTTGGGTGAAAACGGTTTCCACTCGTCACCCTCTTGATTGTGGGATTATTTTAGGCTCACGTGTAAATCGTGCTTTCGTTGTGAATATACTTTACTATATTTACTATTTTGCCATAGGCTAAACTTTAAAATCTATAAGTTCTCTATCTTATTAAACACTAAAACGTAATTTTATTATTCTAACTCTTAAACCTTATTACTCACTATTTAAAAACTGTTCTATCTCATCATTTAACCTTGCTTCTGATAAGTGGGAATTTATCCCTTTCTATCATAAGTCTGGTGGAAACCCACCTAAATTAACAGGAGAGCCTTATATCATAGCAAAGTCTAGCTTTCAGTAAGGGAAAATCCCAATGGCCAGTATAACCTTGGGACAGTCGTCCTAATTCTCATAGACACAGATACAAATAATAAGGCCCCCTCTGTGACTCCGTCTGCAGTCAGGTGACACTTGTGCAGAGGTTGAGAGATCACAATTGTTTAAAAACGTCATGCCTGACCTCGCCGACATGGTTCGCCACTAACCGGGCTTTATCTTAGGCTTTAGAGGTACAGATCACATGTGGCTCTCTAAGCATCTTACCTTTTTTTTCTTGTTAGGTAATCTCCCCTTTCAGAGTGATACACAAATTAGCTTATCAGTGTTTCATCTTTGATATTCCAACGCACCCTGACTTCCGGGCGCGTGCACACTCTGTAAAATTGGTACCGGCTGTGCGTGCCTAATGGAGCGCTTTGTGCCTAATTCCAGGCTGTTCATTGTTGCACTTATACTTTACTGGCTGGCGATACCTTCATGTCAGGTAGGAAAGGGACTTGGATAAGGATAATTCATTTATAAAGCATGAAAGGGTAGGGTGGGGAGGAATGTGATATGGAGAGATGTGGTGGGATTTTAGGAGGGAGATCAGTGTTTGTTGAGTTGATGTCGTGGGTGCTATGGTCTATGATATAGGAATGAGGGGGGATTGGCAATGTTGAAAAGAGCGAGGGATTGAGCGATGATGCTTTGCTTGGAGTATTGTTATACTCAACGGTTCATGTTGTCAATACTGGACTGTTTTGCGGAAATTTTTGAGTCTTAGCCTTTGTTGGTATTAGAATATTTTTTTTTGGGTGGCGCTTTATTGATAGTTATTCTGATTTTTATGGGAGGGATTCATAAGTGTAGAGTGTATATATTCTGTCTTGGAGTTTGGTTCTTGTAGGGTGTTGTTAATGTTATGGGGTATGTATTTCACAAGTGGTAAGTCAGCGGGGGTGTTTATTTTGTTTTATGGATGATTGGTTATTTTGTGGGATTTCTTTAGCTGAAGATGGCTAGTCTTAGATTTTGCAGGTTTTTAAATACGGCTGAACCTTGTGTTTGTGGGTTATTGGCGAATGTTGGCTTCACCTTCACAAAAAAAAAAAAAAAATAAAGGGGGATTCCACATAGGCCAATTTCTTAGGGGCTGTAGAAAGTAAAATTGTTTTCTACATTAGAGGATTTCATTGAAGGAATGTTTAAGTTTAAATGCACGTTTTCAGGCAAGGGGTTACCCATAAAAATGTATTTTTTTTGAGGGTAGGGCGTTTATATTGGGCTTGTGACCGTGAACACACCAGAGGACTTTATTAATCAGTAAAAAGTAGAAAAAGAGAGAAAAATAAATAATACGATTTTTAATTCGTTGATATAGGTTACCTTTGATGATAGAGCTAATGATATAATGAAGAGACTATAATTAGATGTACTTTGGCACTCAATTCTGATGGCAGATCCTGTACTTCTCATGTGTGGGGTTTACTTATGTCCGTGGTCACTTTTTGAATTGAGGTTAGATTTATTAGGGATGATTTTGTTATTAGTCTTTGTGGTGGGAAGATGGGCTTTTTTTATCTGGGGGGCAGGATGAAGGGGAGGGGGGTGTGAGAATGGGTGAAATGGGGATAGGGGATGGAGGGCTGGGAAGTGGGATTTTAGTTTGTGGGGGGGTTGACACTTGTTGTTGATGTGATGTTTGGGGGGGTAGTGGTAGTATTGGATGATTGTGTATAATCCTGGTAGGGGTTGGTGTTGGGGGAAGTTGTGTTACGGCAAATTGTGAGTGGTGGGTCTTTTTCAATTCTGGTGGGTCGGCGGCGGTGTAGCGTTATATGAAGGGTGGTATTGGTTTATATAGTGGGGGACATCATTGCTGTCTCATTTTGGTACGGTATCTTTCTTTGAGCGATTTTGACGGTGACTAAATAGCTTGGGGGGGCTTTAGTGGTCGTGAATAAGCCTTGGGGTTATGTGTTGGGCGTTGGGGAATGTGGTTGGTTGAGGATTGTGGCATATAGTGGGTGAATCATGGTCGATTGTATGGTTTTACGTTTGGAACACTCAAGTTAAGTGCTTCTGGAGGGGCTGGGGAGGACCATGGGTTTGGTGATGGGATGGTGGCAAATTGAGTGTTGATGTGGGGTTGTTTTTTTTTTAAATGTAGAGCTTTCTGGTGTGTTAGGCGTGGTAAGGATCAGGTACTAGTGGTGTTGTGCCTAAAGGGGTTGTGATTGGGGTAGTGGCGGTTTTGATGATGTGGGACTGTGGGGGGGGGGGGGGAGGGGGGGGGGGGGGGTTAAAGAAGGCATGAGGTAAGAGAGAAAACGGGAAAAAAGCCAAGAACAAAAGAGCGATCAAAAAGGGGGACGCGTCGGTTGGAGAAGGGGCATGGTGGCATGTATTGATGTCAGATAGGCTGCTGTCATAGAGGCCCAAGTTTTGCTTTTTATCAAAATTTGGGTTGCTTGTTATAGTGCTTTTTGCAAGGGACTATTCTGTTATGTATTAATGTATGTTGAGATTTATTGTTACTGCTTGCGGCGCCCAGGTTCTTGTACGAGGCGGATTGCAGCTCGGAAGGCACGGTAGGTAGGGTGGCATTTTTGAGCGATACTGGAGTTCTCTTCATGATCCCCATTGTGATGTGGTGGATTGAATAATGGCTAGCTGTGAGCCGTAGGAGGGAATCTTCAAAATGGCGGAAACTTGTAGTCGGTTCAGATCTGTGGGATGAGGGAGGGAAGGGCAGCCTTTGGGCCGCACTTACTGTTTTTTTAAATTGAGTATGGAATATTAAATAGTGAAAGTGATAGGTAGTTTGATGATTTTTGTCTTGGAGACATACATCAATGCTGATGTGGATACTTGTTTTATTGGGGGATCCCTGTGCTCGTTTGGTTGGTTTATGGCATATGACATACATTGGTGATGTGACTTCATGGAGAAGCGTTATATTATGTCTGTGGTCTATTGTTACTTGTAGGTGTTTATGGTTCGACATTGTTGAGGCATATTAGATGAGATTTTTAAATGAGAAGGGGGGCTTATGGGATTTTGACAAAGTATGGCTGTGTGCTGTGTAATGTTGTTACCTTGTAATGCATTAGTTTCTTTCTAGGTGAGGCCTAAGCTGGTTGCATTTAATATGAGAGATAGAGAGAAGTTGTGATGGACAATAAGAAACATCTCAGTCATAGGGCTGAAGGTGTTTGTTGGCGGCAGTTGCATTGGCGACGGGGGCCAGTCAGAGTCACACAGTCAGTTTCGGTTTTAAGATGGGGAGCAAGCCTAAATGTTATGGAGGATGGCAAAATTTGTCCTGATGGTTTTGGCTAACGCACTGACGAGCATTTGGTGGATGCTTCAGAGGACTTGTTATGAGTCTTGCACGAGCGGAAAGGGGAGGTGTGGGTTTTATGTGGATTCTCTGAATAGCTAATTGGGTGAGAATGATGGGGCCGGGTGTTTACCTAACATGATATAAAAGGGAAACATAATGAGCTTAGACAACTTGTGATCGGACATCTAAGCCATTGGATAAGCCAGTGAGCTGGCGAAAGCGTTTCTAGTCCGGCACGAGGGGATGGCCTGTGTAGGTAGGTTTGGTGGGAGCAGAGATCAAGCTGGCGTCATGGGTTTGGTCTCCTGCTGACAGTCGGTGGCATAAAGGGGGCCGTTATATGGTGTAGGGGGTCCGATGAGTATTAGGGCACTTCACGGACTTGGCCCAAGTAGGTGGCGTGGGATCCTTACTGAGTATATAGTACTTTTGATTATTGTTATTAGGCTTTTCATGTTTTAGGTGGGGTGCCTCCTGACGTGATGAGTGTTTAGGGGAGTGTGGCCAGCATTTCAGAAGCTGCAAAGGAGTTAAATGATGAGGTTAGTGATCAGGTTTTTTAAATAGTGTGTTTAGTGGTTATGAGGTTGTTTTTATTAAAGTTTCGTTTTTTGTGGTTTTATTGATAGTGTTTTATGTTTGAGTGTTTGGTTGCCTATGGCATAATAGTTTTATTTTGTGATCATAATTTACTTCTTAGTTCTCTTGCGAGATTCCCAATTTTTTGGAGATTTTGTGAAAACTTTGGCCCCCAATAGTCAGTCAAACAATTCCGAGCGGAAGTGGATACCTGTTCTTTACTTATAATTTTTTAAGGACTGGGTAGGTGATCCATGGGCATTGCGATACCCTCTTTCTTATCCGACGTAGTAGAAGACTCCCCGGCAGGTGAAAAGGATTTATGGATGAAACCTTTTCAGAGATTCTCCTGAATGTAAGTGGACATGAGTCTCCGGAATAGATAGCGGGTAGTATCAGGTAGCAGGTCTATAGCACAGTTATAAGAGCTATGTGGCGGGAGAGACTCGGCCTGTTTCTCAGAAAAAACGTCAGCAAGGTCCTGATAGTGAATAGGGAGACCTGTCAATGGCTTGGTAGACGTCAGTGGTGAAGTGGGGCGTACCAGACGAGAAGCAGTAAAGCAATGGGAGTGACAGTCAGGTCCCCAACATGTGACATCACACGTTTTCCAATTAAGTACTGGGGAATGACACTGAAGCCAAGGAAGACCAAGTGGAAGTTCTGAGAAAGAATGGGGCAAGACGTGGAACACTATTTTTTCCTGATGTAGAGTCCCTACTTGAAGCATCAGTGGTACAATACGGAAATGAATGGCGTCTTTCAGCATTCCCCATTAACAAAAGAGATGAAAAAGGGCTTTTCAAGGTGGACCACTGGTAGCCGATGCTTAGAGGCAAGTAAGATGTCTACAAAGTTCCCAGCGGAGCCAGAGTCAAAGAAGGCAGTGGCTTGGAATGACGTCTCAGTTGCGTGGCTGATTGAGACTGGCATGGTTAGGCGTGGAGAGGTAGTATGCACACCTAGAGAGGCCTCTCCCATGAAGCCTAGGTGCGAGAGTTTTAGAGTCGCCGTGGGCAATCCCAGATGAAATGTTCAGCACTGCCGCAATAGAAGCATTGGTGCTGTTGGCAGCGCTAGGCGCGCTCTTCCTCAGTCAGGTGGGCTCTGTCCACTTGCATGAGTTCGTCCTGTTGATGGAGGAAGTGGAGGCCAATGGAACACCAGACCAAGGTGTGGAAAGCAGTGTGGGTGGGAGGACTCGCGTTGTGAGAGAAGTTCTTGCTGTCTCTCCGAGAACCATGTATCGATCCTGGTAGCCAAGCAGATAAGATCATCTAGAGACGACGGAAGGTCTCGACCAGCTAACTCATCCTTAATTCTCTCGATAAGGCCTTGCCATAAAGTAGCCACAAGGGCCTCGTTGTTCCATTCTAGCTCTGAAAATAGTGTGCGGAATTGTACTATATACTGACCCACCGAAGAGTCGCCCTGACAGAGTAAAAGCAGAGCTGCAGCAGCAGAAGATGTATGCTGCGGAACGCTTGCAAAAATGCCTGAATGTTCGCTGTCACGGGGTCTCCCCAGTCAAAAAAGGTGGTTGCCCAGGCCAAGGCTTCTCCAGATAGAGCACTGGATGAGGAATCCTCTGCAAGTCCTTAGATTGCCATCATACCGGGGCAGAAGGGACAGATGCAGCGTGGGCCCCGCGGATGGAGCAGGAATCACAGTAGGCGGAGTGAAAGCAGACGAAGGTGCAGCTGTGGTCATGGGCAGACGGGCAGCAAGGTCCTGCATCCTGCTGCGTTGACTCTGTTGGGCCACTGCAGTCGTGATATCCTGGATGTCAGGTAGAGTCACCCTGGTGGAATCCATGGCCAAAGTATACGGTCACGGATGTAGATGGATTCACTGGACCACCACAAGCGTTTGTATAAGCCACGCCAGGAAGCAGAGTCTAAGTAGCCTCCGGTATTCATCAGAGCCGCCGCAAAGCGGATTGGACGGGGTACTACCAGGTCGCTACCCCTGACATGACTTGCTTGCCATGGCAGCTGGGGTGCAACATGTTACAAAATAATAAGACAGAGGTGTAGTTGGGTACAGGCGATACAGTCAGGGCAGGCAGCAGGCAACGTGGTCAGGAAATGATAGCAGGAATAACTGGTACACAGGTAGGCAAGAATTCTCTTCAACACTCTCTGAAATGAACTAAGAAACACCAATACTCTGGCAAAGAGTGTAGGAGGAGTCTAGAATATATACTATCAGCGGCCGGCAATTAGCTAATTACCGGCGCGCTGGCCCTTCAAATCCAGAAGAGCTGCCAAGCGCGCTTCCTAGGGCGCATGCACGCGCTCCAGCTCTAAGCATAGCGGAGACGGGAAGCAGGGGTGTGGCTGGGTGAGTATGCGGCTGGGCAGAGCATAGGAGAGCGAGGGGCAGCGGCGGCCAGGAGCGGGTGTCGCGGCACACTCCATGACAATAATCCCCATAGAAAAACTATGGAGCTCGTTACTCCTCTGTTGATTGGCTGATGGCAATCTTCTTTCTCACTTCTTCTCCACAGGATTTAAGTTTACATGACTTCTTCTGCGAGCGGAGGAGGTATTAATCATTCAAACAGCGGATGTATGTTTAAATGCATTGTTTTTCCTGATCTTAGAGCTAAATATGTAAACCTCTCTAACTGTATTCTTATAATGTATATAGCTGTATTTGATATGAAACTACTAGGTAGGAGGCTAATGCACTGGAACTGTCATTAACTCCACCAAACCTATTACAGATATCGCACTACTTCAGCGGGACTTGCTTTTCAGTCTTAGACTGAACCCTGTTCTCTTCCCCATAGGACATAGTGAACTTTTGTCGCTTCACTTGTGATTGGGTGAAAGCTACCAAGCCCACTTTCTCCTAACCAATCATATCACAAATTTATTCCTCATAGCAAATAATGTAGCTTGTCGCTCCACAGCTGACTGGGTGAGAGCTACCAAGCCTACTTTCTCTTAATGAATCACATCATGAGTTTATTCCCCATAGGAAATAATGTAGCTCGTCACTCCACAGCTGACTGGCTGAGAGCGGTCTCTCTCCTCCCATAGAACAAAATGGGGTTTTATCGCTCCTCCTGTGATTGGAGGAGCTTGTAGCGAATGACATAGCAGCTATATGTTTAAATGTACTTGTTCCTTTCTTTTTATGTATAAGACTCCTGATGTAGCACCTGTGTTAGGCGAGAAATGCTTCAAGTATTGTTTACAGTATATAATTAAACATTATATACTGTAAACAATACTTGACACGTTTCTCACCTAACACAGACTCTTTCATGAGTATTTTTTAGAATAAAAACCTTTTTAAAAACACTTATATACAGCCTCACTGAGGAAATTAGTAAAAAGAAACGGGATCTGTTTTCTCCACATTCTGTCTGCGTATGATACTATACATACTATTGTGTCTAAAACTGAAACCTGATCTAAAACTTCTGATTTCCTTTCCCTAATGTGCCAAAAAAAAAGTTTATATATATAGTGTATATATATTATATATATATATATATATATAGTAAGGTGGCAGCTGGGAAGGTCCTTAATGGAGTGTACATCCCGGCGAGATTTCTGGCTTACACCAGACAAAGAAGGAATATGTCACCAAGGTTACCCGGCCTTGGTGAAATAGGAGCCGGTTGTTTCTGTTGTGTCAGCCACAGTAGGTGGTTAACATACGTTTAAACGTAGTATCTTTGCTTCAGCCAAAACCCGGGACGGCTTCTATTGGGAGTAGGCAAAGCGTTGGGTGGGTGTCTACTCCCTTTGTTCCACCTGACCAGGATTTGGGCTAGCCGTTATAAGTCAGCTAGTCAGCTGACCAGGTCTGTCTGTCATACAGGTCCAGGAGTTTGGCCTGAGAGGTGTATCTCACTGGAAGGATCCAGGACCTCGCCTAGACCCTTTGCTGCACAAGGTGTCGTGAGGGAACTGCACTGTCTGAGGGCATGGCCCGGCACCGTGACTGACAGTTGTCATAGGAACCAGGACACAGCCACAGACTATGTACTGATTCCTATTGAATGAGGGATCTGAAGATCGCTCATTCAAATCGCCTAAGGGGAAAAGTAAAAAGTAAAAAAAAAAATGTTTAAAATAGTAAAAAAAAAAAAAAAGGAAAAAAGTGAAAAACAAGTAAAACACAAACACGAAAAATAAAATAAAAAACACATACACTGCCCTTTCCCCCTTTACAAACGCCAATCACCCCAAAAAACAGCAAAAATAAAATACCAATATTTGGTATCGCCGCGTGCGTAACGAACTGCCCTATAAATCTGTCATGTTAATTTACCCTTACGGTGAACGGCGTAAATAAAAAAAAAAAAACAATCACAGAATTAAGATTTTTGTTCATCCTGCAGCACATAAAATGGAATAAAAGTGATCAAAAACTCCTATAAATGCCAACGTTGTACCAATTAAAACGTCAGTTTTATCCCGCACAAAAAAGTCCTAACACAGCTCTGTATACGGAAAAATAAAAAAGTTATGGCTCCTTAAACAAAAATAGCGATGCATAAATATTTTTTCACACTAAAAAACACTTTTTTTTTTTTTAAAGTGCATCAACATAAAAAAATCAATATAAATTGGGTATCGCCATAATCGGATCGACCCACAGAGTAAAGCTAAACTATTATGTATACTGCACAGTGAGCGCTGTTAAAAATAAAAATAAAAAACACTACTAGGATTGCAGTATTTTCTTCACTGCCTTCCAAAAAACGGATTTAAAACGGATCAAAAAGTCTTGTCCACCCAAAAATGATACCAATAAAAACGTCAACTCATCCCACAAAAAACAAGCCTGTACATAGCTCCATACACAGAAAAATAAAAAAGTTATGGCTCTCAGACTATGGCGATGCAAAAATGTGTTTTCCTGTTTGAATAAAAGTGTTTTTATTGTATAAAAGCAGTAAAAAATAAAAAAAAATACAAATTGGGTATTGCTGCAATCGTATCGACCTGCTGAGTAAAGCTAGAATGTCATATCTAACGCAGAGTGACTGCTATAAAAAATTAAAATAAAAAACACTACCAGGATTGCTGTATTTTGTTCAAAACGCCTCACAAAAACCTTAATAAAATGTGAACAAAGTGTTGTATGCACCCCATAATGGTACAAATAAAAGCATCAATTCACCCCGCAAAAAACAAGGCCCTACACAGCTCTGCAAACAGCAAAATAAAAAAGTTATGACTGTCAGAATAGGACAACATAAAAATGCAATTTTTTATAGACCTATTTCTATTGTGTAAAAGTACGTATATACTCGAGTATAAGCCGAGTTTTTCAACACAAAAAATGTGCTGAAAAATGCGACCTGGGCTTATACTCGAGTCTCTGTCGGCACTCGGGCGCTCCTCAGGGAGCGCATATAACTGATTGCCGAGTAGCTGACAGAGTTCGGGCACTGCGGTGGCCCAGGCGCTGTCAGCGATCTCTTCCCCTGCATGCGACTCCTCCGGAGCGCATGCAGGAGAAGAGATACCACTGCGGAGCAGAGAGCGAGCGCTCCGTGCTCCGCAGTGGACTCCGGGCGGCCGCAGACTCGCGGCTGTCCGGAGTTTCCGGAACAGACAGTGTGTGTCATCACGCTGGTGCGCGGCCTGATGACATCAACCGCCTGTGCCGAGAAGACAGAAGAGAGCATGTGGGAGGCCGGACAGCGAGGAGGCGGAGCGGCGAGGGAGACGGAGCAGCGGGGAGCCAGGTGTTTTTTTTTGTTTTAAAACCATACCTATACCTGCCTATAGCCTTCGAATACCTGCTAGGGGGACCTATAGCCTGCCCATCTGCTATACCTTTGGGGGGAAACTTGTCCTATACCTCCCTGGGAGGACCTTTACCTGCCTATACCTGCCTATACCTGCTAGGGGGGTCTATACCCTGCATATTGCTAGGGGGACAACCTCTATACATCCCTGGGGGGGGACCTAACCTGCCATACCTCCCAATGAGGACCTTCCCGCCTATAACCTGCCTTGGGGGGCTTTTCCCTGCCTTACAGCCTAGGGGGACATTAAACTCCCTAAAAACCAAAACCCCCTTTGGGGACATTAAACCCCTTACCAGCCATACCCCTATGGGGGACATTAACTCCCTATATCTGCCTATGGGGGACATTAAACGCCTTATCTCCCGGGGGGAAACATTAAACTCCCTATGTAATTTTACTGGTACTGTTTTTTTTTTTAAAATTCCCCAGTCCCCGCTGGTTTTCCCCCCTGGGCTTATACCAGTCAAAAAGTTT
The DNA here is from genome assembly GCA_025379985.1 of Phyllomedusa bahiana. Lineage (NCBI taxonomy): Eukaryota > Metazoa > Chordata > Amphibia > Anura > Hylidae > Phyllomedusa > Phyllomedusa bahiana. The sequence continues at coordinate 162,192 of JAODAL010001750.1, forward strand.
TCCCCGGTTTTTGGGCAAAAGTGGGCCTCGGCTTATATTGGGTGGGCTTATATTGAGTATTACAGAAATAAAAATAAAAAAATATATAAAATTTATACCTTTGAATTGAAACGGAACCCCATAGTAAAGTTATCAATCTTTACACTGCACAGCGAACGCTAAAAAATTTGAAGCCAAAAAACAATGGGGAATGCGTCCCCCCTCATTTTTGGCCAATGCTAAAAAAAAAAATGGAACCCCTGTGTGCCCAAAATGCAAAATACACCCCTAGATGGATCCTGAGGGGTGCTGAATCAAAAATGGGGCGACTTCTGGAAGATTCCCCTGTTCTGGTTCTTTGGTGGCTTTGAAAATGCGACATGGCCCCATCAAAATCTGGTTCCAAAAGAAAAAGAGCGCTCCCTCCTTGTACCCCCTGCCATGCCCCCAAAAAACAGCAGTTGCACCACAAGTAAGGTTGCCAAATTGGGAAAGAAATTGCTTAACAAATTTTGGGGGTTCTTTTTTCCAGGGATTCCTTGTAAAAAGAAAATTTTAAGAAAAAATTCAGATTTTTAAAAAAAATTTTTTTAAATTTTTTCACAGCCTAATGCAAAAAAAAAAATGTGTGAATCCCCTGTGGGGTCGATAACTCACTACACATTTTTAAATATCCTTAAGGGGTGTAGTTTTACAATATGGGGTCTTTTTGGGGGGTTTAAAGTTTTGCACCTTAGGGATCCCAACCCGAAAAGGGCCCAAAAAAAACCGTATTGAAAAAAGAACCCCCAGTCCCCAGGTGCTCCTTCCCCATTCTGGGGGGTTAGGTTGAGCCAAAAAATGCACTGGGCCCCATATGGGATTCTCTAAAAACAGCAGACCCGGGGGGAAAAGATATTAAGTTGATTTTCCCGTCACATTTACCGTTTTCCAGGAAAAATGGATGAATATTGAAAAACTGCAAAAAAGTGAAATTTTAATTTATCTCCCCTTGGCTTTTAAATTTTTGTGAAAAAACCTAAAGGGTTTTTCAAAATTCCCAAACCTGTTGTAAATATTTTAAGGGGGGTTGTTTTTTAGAAGGTGTCATTTATGTTGTATCTAACATCCCCCCAAAGCCAGTCAGAAAATGGGGGTGCTCCTAAAAAAAAGATATTGCAAATTTTCTTGAAAATGTAGAAATTACTACTAAGTTTCTAAACCCTTAATGTCTAAAAAAGGGCATTTAAAAAATATGCCAACCTATAGGGAATATGGTAGATGCTAGTTATAAACTATTTTTTGGTGAAAAAATATCTTCTGCACGCAGAAATTTTTGACTTTCAAAAACACAAATTTTTTAAAATTTTTATGAAATTGATATTTTTCACAAACAAACAAGGATTGTATGGAAAAAAATTTTCTTACTAACTTAAAAACACAATGTTTACGAGAAAACAATCTTGATACTGGATAGGTAAAAAATGTCAAAAATTATTCTCACAAAAGTGACACATGTCAGATTTCAAAAATAGGGCTGTGTCAGTAAGGCCAAAACTGGCTGGGTCCTTAAGGGGTTAAACACATACGCAAATGACAAACAGTTAAATGACCTGGGTAAAGCGGGGGTAATTCTGCTAACTAGCAATTAGTGTTGAGCGATTACGTTGGCTATCGACTGGGGGAATAAACGGCCACCATCGATAGGTTTTTTTTTTTGAAATTTTTTTATCTCCGTGACCATTAAAATCTATGGGAGAGGAACAACACCTTTATTTTTACACCCAAAAAGGGCTGGGAAGCTGGAATTAACACCAAACTCAAATGGGAACGTGCCACATCTTAGGGACAAACAGGTAAAAAGCCCCAGAAAAAAAAAGTCACACACCATTCACTATCCTGTCTTGTACCCCAGCATGACCCTTAAACCGCACACCACAAATTAAAAAAGGCCGAAGGCCCGTTTTATTTGAACCACATTTTTTTGAATGGGGCCCTTTAATATCCCTGTTGGAACGCAGCATGACCCTAAAAACTCATGACCACAATTAAAAAATGCCGGGAAAAAAATAGTCTTTGAACCCCAATTTTAGTTGAACTGGACATTGACTATACCTGTCTGGACCGCATATGACTTTTTAAAACCCGTTGACCCCCCCGATTAAAAAGTGCCGGAAAAAGGAGTCTTTCAACCACCATTTTAGTGAACTGACATTGACTATACTGTCCTGGCCACAAGCATGACCCAGGCCGTAGTACAGTTGGTGGCGGTGAGAGGCCCAGGCTGTCGTCCGATCCATCTAATAAACACGCAGGTTAAAATGCCCTGATGAACGCAGCAACGAAACTGTCATGCTGAAGCAGAAGTGTGAGAACACCAGCCTTCCCTCAGTACACAGTCAAGACCTGGTAGCGCTTGCCCCTCCGTATGAGTGCGAACTCAATTGAGCTTCACATGAAATACTGGTGGTTAACGCTCCTGTTTACAACCCAGGTGCCCTTTTTCTTGCATTCTTTTTCTCATTTTTACTCAACTGCCTGGAGAAATGGTCTCTGTACTTTGGTTCTCTGTCCGTCTCATACATCATGTCCTCTGAATAATCTCTACATCTGTTCAAGTTTCCTGTACCATCCCTGTACTGAAGAATTTTATAACAGCTATCTCATGTACACGCAAGATTCTTACTAGTTTTAATTCTAGAAAACACATTTTCTCTTAAAATAGATGGAAAGCCCACCATGCGTCTTTGATTTCTCTTTTTTTTAATTATATTAAATTGGTTTGTCTCAATACAGAGGAATGATAGCTATGTAAAGAATCTTGCAAAAACAAAGTCATTTTGCCAATATGGTGTCCATTAACATTGTCAACCTATTCTGTTTCTGACGCACCATCACCCATTGAGCCACTCTTGACAATTGTGGAAAGAACAAATGTCTGTTAGAAACAACATTTTTTTTATAAAGGACCTGCAGTAAGCTGCATGTCACAGCAAAATGCCCCAAATAATCAAAACCATGACCCATGAGCCACATTGACAATTGTGAAGAACAAATGTTCGCTAGAAACAACATTTTTTCCTAAATAGGACCTGTAGTATAGCTAGCGTGTCACAGCAAAATGCTCCAAAAATTCAAAGCATGACCCTGAGCCACTTTGGAGGGCAATTGTGAAGAACAAATGTCTATTAGAAAACAAAAATTTTTTACAATAACCTCCCCCTGAAGTATTGCTGCATTTCAAAGCAGCATGACCCAAAAAATTATAAAAATGACTTCTCGACACTGCTTAAAAATAGGTGAGTGGAGAAATGCCACTTAGAATGCCACATTCTGTCTCCAAAGGACCATGATTATGCTTTATCTCACAGCAACATGACCCCAAAAAAATATAAATATGACTTCTCAGCCACTGTAAAAAATTGTTGAGGCAACATGACACCAAAACCATTGACAATGCGAAAAATTTCGTAAAGATGAAGTGAGTAAATGGAATTATGGTTTTGTCAGAAACCTTGGTGGTCTTTACAGTCTCCTCACAGGCAAAACCAGCAAATGAACTGTTCAGGGGAACTGAGAATAAAAATTGCAGTACGAGAAAAATGATCATTTTAAAAACATAAGATTTTTCAAGAGGACCATTTTCTGTTTTGTAGAGAAATGTGAAGTAGACCAGCAACTCAATAGGTGACCTCGGCAATTAGGGGCAACAACATCATCAAGATCCATGCCCATGATACACTTGATGAAAGTCAAACGATCCCACTATCATCATGTGGAAAGAGCGGATGCGTTTGGTCTGTGAATGGACTACTCTCCGCTGTGCGAAGGTCCGCATCAGATATGACGCTGGCTGCTGGGCAGGATAACATCTCTACTATGGCTGGCGAGCCAGCTTCGGCCAATTCCGTCCATTTTGGCATCCCAGAAGTTCTATTGGGTCCGGAACACATACAAAAACACATACCGGTGTATGAGACGCAGATAACGTGCACCATGATCTAAGCTGGTCCTCTGGTGTTGTATGTGTGCCCTAGCATTGCATCGTTGGTGAGGTGGTAAATAAAGCTTGCCAGAGTCACCACCATAAGGCTTTCCTGCACCTTGCCTTACTGCTGCTGCACGCAACTACTTGGCATCTACTCTCACGTGCGGCGTTGCTTTCCAACCGTGACATCTGAAGAACGTGAAGCAGACGCAACAGATGTCCTCCAGTCTATAGATCAATCAGCAAGGTCTCCATTTCCAGGCATTTTTACCTCTCTATTGGTGGGTGGAAGGAAAGTTGCTGATTTTGTTTTGGTACCGGGATCCCAGAGGGTGGCCGCCCAGTAACTGTTGTTCATTTGATGGCCCTTAATGCGAGGACCATGTTGAGAAAGGAGCATCCAAGCACTCAGTGAGAGATTGGAGGCCCTTGATTTCCCAATCCTCGTGGGTCAAGGGGCACTAGCAAACGATCTTCCTCATCTTCCTCCTCCGCCTCAATCGCGCACAACCTCTTTCCAAGACGAGGGACGTCTGTAACATCGGTAATACCTCTCCTTCTCCTCCCTCTTCTCCTCCTCCCTCCGCTGCTCCGGCACAGCTCACAACACACCCTGACTTGCCTGAGATGATGCACCCTGAAGCTGATGCGCCACCTTGCACTACTCTGACCCCCGAACCACTGCCTAGATGGAAGACCAGATGAAATTGTGAAACTGTCGGGGCCTTGTGGATTTGACGAGAGAAACGGCTCCGTGTCCGCATCTGTTGTCCTCCTCTCTCCTCCGTCGCTTGCGGGACCTGTTGTTTCAGAGTGTCCAACGATCGTTCCAGACTAAGATCACGCACAATAGCAACTGTCTGACAACAGGACATTGTTCGCACTGACCATTTTGGTGTCTTCTTCACAAAAACTGGGCAAAGGTGTCTGCAGAGCTCTTTCACTCTGCCTCCACTCTCGTGGCTCAACACACCCCGAGTCCGCCACCGCTGCTTGTCAGGCCGCCATGTGTCACTTCGTGCGCTGCGTAATGGCATTGCAACTGCTGCCCCACAATAGCTGGAGCATTAAGGGATGGAATTCCAGCGTGTTGCCACGTCACATGAGCACGGTTGACGGGGATCTGGCCGAGCTGACGCTGTCAACCAGCCGAGGCTGCGACGAAAGCACGGTGCAGAGAACGGTGTGATCAGTGCAAACTCAGACCTCGAGCCTTCTTCAGCAGGCAGTCCAGACCCGGGTAGCTCTTTAGAAATTTCTGGACGAGACAAGGATCATGACATATTGCCAGGCAAGGGATGTGCTCGCCTACCGATCTTAAGGCGCCAGCAGATTTCGCCCGTTAATTTGCATACCACCGTTGCCTGGCACAGGTCTTGTCACCCAGCCAGCGCTCGGTCTCGTTGCGGAGAGCCGTCCCAGCTTCCTGACCTGTGTGGGAACAGTCTCCAAGACAGATTAATTTCCAAAACTGCTTGGAGTTTCTCTGGGGCAACGTGATGCCACCAGAGGACCGAGGGGGAAAGAGCCCTGCACACCATCCCTACGTCGGATTGAAGAGCGTGAGCGCCGAGCCTGAGAGCACCGTCAACCCCAGAGACATCCACCCAGCCACCCCAGTGAGCTGCACACAGAGATATATGCGGCCTTGGCCAGTGCTTACTAGTCCATCGTGACGGTGGTCGATGGACTTTTCCAGTCACAGATGCAGACAATGCGCTTGAAATTTAAGATGACCTGTGTCCTGGCCAGGGCACGGACGGCTTTTCTGGCAAAATAAATGCCAGCCTCGGACATCTGGTATTGCGGGGCAGGCAAGGGCCATGACTGGCGGAACCATCTGTGTCCACCAGACGGAAAGGCAACCATTCAAGGCCAAAAAGCCTGGCAATGCCGACATCCATGGGCTTTTTGGCTTTGGATGGATTTTGAGGTAAAAGTGTTTCTCTGCTCCCAAACCTGGAAGACAGAAGGCAGGCTGCTAGACTGGCCGCGTACGGCGTGCGGGTCGTCAAACTGGCGAAGGAGAAGGGGTAGGATGGGTCTCTGGTGGTGCTGGTGGTACTTGGGCGACGGTGGAGGCTGAAGCGGAGGCTGATCCCTGATCATGACTCAGTGACATAGGCAGCTGAGGAATGCTTGGTGGTGGCGGAGGAGGAGGAGGCGGAGACAGAGGGTGTGACAGTGGTTGGAGGCCCGGCGCCGGTCTGGCCTTGAGAGGTCCTGGACCTTTTTGACGGCGATAAGCGAGGAGCGGGGTTTGCGCTGACCGTGGCTGGCGGAAAACAATCGCGGACTTCTTGCGGACCGGGCCCCCTCCCTTTTTTTGGCGGGACCGGTATTGACACTACCCCATCGTCTTCCTCCTCGTCCACTGATGAAGCGCTCGCAAGCAAATTCTGCGGAAAAGACCACAATGGATCCGCAATGTCGTCATCATCATCATCATCAACACAGGTGCAGCGGTGGGCGGCTCAGTGGGGCCCAGGGGCTTTGGTGCAGCGGTGGGAGGCTCAGTGGGGCCCAGGGGCTTTGGTGCAGCGGTGGGCGGCTCAGTGGGCCCAGGGGCTTTGGCGCAGCGGTGGGAGGCTCCGTGGGGCCCAGGGGCTTTGGTGCAGCGGTAGGAGGTTCAGTGGGGCCCAGGGGCTTTGGTGCAGCGGTAGGAGGCTCAGTGGGGCCCAGGGGCTTTGGTGCAGCGGTGGGAGGCTCAGTGGGGCCCAGGGGTTTAATGCAGCGGTGGGAGGCTCAGTGGGGCCCAGAGGCTTTGGTGCAGCGGTGGGCGGCTCAGTGGGGCCCAGGGGCTTTGGTGCAGCGGTGGGAGGCTCAGTGGGGCCCAGAGGCTTTGGTGCAGCGGTGGGAGGCTCAGTGGGGCCCAGGGGCTTTGATGCAGCGGTGGGAGGCTCAGTGGGGCCCCAGGGGCTTTGATGCAGCGGTGGGAGGCTCAGTGGGGCCCAGGGGCTTTGGTGCAGCGGTGGGAGGCTCAGTGGGGCCCCAGGGGCTTTGGTGCAGCGGTGGGAGGCTCAGTGGGGCCCAGAGGCTTTGGTGCAGCGGTGGGCGGCTCAGTGGGGCCCAGGGGCTTTGGTGCAGCGGTGGGAGGCTCAGTGGGGCCCCAGAGGATTTGATCCTGCGGTGGGCGGCTCAGTGGGGCCCCAGGGGCTTTGGTGCAGCGGTGGGCGGCTCAGTGGGGCCCCAGGGGCTTTGGTGCAGCGGTGGGCGGCTCAGTGGGGCCCCAGGGGCTTTGGTGCAGCGGTGGGAGGCTCAGTGGGGCCCCAGGGGCTTTGATGCAGTGTGTGTGCAGTGGGGGGTTTGGTGGGGAGCCCACAGTAACATTCAATTTGAGGGGAGGCGGCGGCCGTGCTCCGAGTCCCTGTAACGTTTGTCACTTACTTCTCCTGCAGTCTGTGAACGGAGTCGGCCCCTCCCGCTCTCCCTCTGCCTGTGGGCGGGACGCCTGATCATTTGAATCACCGAAGCCGAAGCAGGAGAAGTAAGTGACAGACCCTGCAGGGACTCGGAGCGCAGCTCTCCTCACACTCTGAGCTGCACGGGCCCCGCAGCCGGTCAGCAGTGCCGCGGGGCCAGATCAGGCAGGCTATTTTGTGAAACAAGAGGGCCTGCTTGCTGCGGGCCCCCTTGTTTCACCCGGCCCCCTACACCAGTAGCCCCAGTACACCCTGTATGGCGGGCCTGCTCACAGCGCTGAGATTTCAGTGCCCTGATCTGTCCATAGACTACAATGGGACAAAGTCGCTTGCGCTCTGATTGGCCGGGATAGCCAAGCCCCCGCTAGTTCAACCAATCAGCTCTTTTCTGCCTTTTACTGTATTTTGAACTGTCCTGCCTTTTCATTTGATTGGTCAATACTACTCCATAGGTTATAATGGTTCACTGTCGCTCCTATTCTGGTTTCTGCTGACCAATGAGAAGTGCTTACAGAATTTGAATTACTGTATTTCCCGGCAATTTTCTATATCGCAATTCCTGATGTTGCGCCGGTGACGGCGAAAACACGTTGTTACTGATTTTTATTTATGTTTGTTTTTTGAAGGTTTGAGCTCTTTTTCCGAGAATGTTTAAACCTAATAAAAACGAGTTTTGGAATCATACTCCATGCCTCACGGAGCGGAGAGCTGTGTACTGTTGGAACAGTCGACCTAGAGCACATTTTGCCCCATTTCATTACGTTCTCATTTCACTTCGCCTCCGCCGGCTGATTTAGACCACATTCAACTAGGTCTGCCTGTCGGAGCTGCAATGCGCCGCACTTTGCCGACCCGCGATCATGCATGCCTCGGACTATTTGTAAGTGTCGCGTCCTGCCCCAGAACGCCCACACCGCGGCCATTGCACGCCCCTTCATGTTAGGCGCATCCGAAAGTGGCGAAGGTTGCGGCTAACACCGCATCACTGCGTCCGACAGGGGTTTAGGATCGGTGAGCGCAACTCCCGATCATACATGTCGCCCATATGTTTCAATATGTCGCCAATTTGTTAATTCCATGCCTAGAAGACTTGGTGCTGTCCTTTAAAATCATGGAGGTCATAAAATATACTACATGTAGTTGTTTTTGATATGGGGTGTATTAATTTTTTCATCAACTAATTTAAGCAAAACTGAAGATTTTATAATCCAAATAATATTATTAACCATACTCAGGTGAAAACTCAGTCTTGTTAACATTTTGGCAACTATTTTTGTGTTCGATGAGATATTGTTTAAAATCTTACTTTTCAAAAGGGGTGTACTCATTTATGCTAAGCACTGTACAGTGGGGAAAATAAGTATTTAATACACTGGCGATTTTACATGGTTTCTCACCTAAAAGAATGGAGAGGTCTGTAATTTTTATCATAGGTATATTTAAACTGTGAGAGACATAATCTAAAAAATAATCCAGAAAATTATGTTGTATGATTTTTAAAATAATTAATTTGCATTTAATTGCATGAAATAAGTATTTGATCAGCTACCAGCTAGCAAGAATTCTGGCTCTCACAGACCTGTTAGTTTTTCTTTAAGAAGCCCTTCTACTCTGCAGTTATTACCTATATTAATTGCACCTGTTGGATCAAGTTACCTGTATAAGGGTATGTTCACATGGCGTGATTGCGGCGCATTGACATGCATTACTCGTGGCACGTAATCAGCGCGAAAAATTGACATGTCACTTATCTCCCCGCGTGTAAAGTACGATCATATTTTATGCGCAGGGGGATGAGGCGTAATCGTTAGTTCTCTATGAGAGCTATGGATTACTGTAATTGCGGCACCCATTTCGCCGCAATTATGGTAATCCATAGCTCTCATAGAGAACTATCGATTACCCTAAAAGACAACTGTCCACACACTCAATCATTCTCGCTCCAACCTCTCCACCATGGTCAAGACCAAAGAGCTGTCTAAGGACTCCAGGGATAAAATTTTAGCCCCTCACAAGGCTACGATGGGCTACAGGACAACAAGCATGGAAGAATCACAAGATGACTGTCAATCTTTCTCAATCTGAGGCTCCATGTAAGATCTCGCATCACTGGGTAAGGATGATTCTGAGAAAGGTTAGGAATCAGCCCAGAACTTCATGGGAGGACCTGGTCAATGCAGGGCCATCTTAACAGTATTATGGGCCCCATAGGCAGAGCTGTGCACTGGGCCTCCCAACCAACACAACCAGTCACAGGAATAAATATATGGGCTTGTTCACACGTTATTTTTTTATTCGATTTTGGATCTGTTTTGGATCCGAAAATCGCATCCAAATATGCAGCTGCGATCGGATCCTACACAGATCCAACACGTATCCAACACGCAGCTGAATGCTTGGATCCGTGTTGGATGCAGTTAGATCGCACCCTATAGTTTATTATAGGGCTCCTGCTGCATCTTTCGGACCAAGAATTGACATGACAATTCTTGGGACGGATCCGAAAGACGGAGTAAGACCCGCATCGCGCAAACTCTAAAGCAGTATATTACAGCTGACATCCCGCAGCGTCGGCCCCGACCCGCGATCACTCCGGGGGGGGGGCGGTTAACCCCTTAATTATTGCGACCATCGGGTCGTAATAACTAAGGAAGATGCAGGAGGAGATCGCTCCTCCTGCGTCTCTGTCGGCAGCAGCAGCGCACGGATCGCTCGATCCGTGCAGCTCCTGCCCTCTGACAGACAGCACGGAAGGCAGAGAATGCCTTCCGGGTTGTCTGTGACGTCACGATGCCCGGCTGTGCCCCGTGGGCATGGCCCGGCATCGTGACTGACAGTTGTCATAGGAACCAGTGCATAGCAACAAGCTGTGCATTGATTCCTATTGAATGAGAGATCTAAAGATCTCTCATTCAAATCCCCTATGGGGAAAAGTAAAAAAAAAGGTGAAAAACATGTAAAACATAAACACGAAAAATAAAATAAAAACACGTACACCGTCCTTTTCCCCTTCACAAACGCCAATCGCTCCAAAAATGATCAAAAATAAATACAGTACACATATTTGGTATCACTGCATGTGCAATGACCTCCCCTATTAATCTGTCATGTTAATTTATCCGTATGGTGAACGCCGTAAAAAAAAAACAAAAAAAACCAATAACAGAATTAAGATTTTTGTTCATCCCGCAGCACATAAAATGGAATAAAAGTGATCAAAAACTCCTATAAACGCCAATGTTGTACCAATTAAAACGTCAGTTCATCCCGCAAAAATAAAGTCCTAACAGCTCTGTATACGGAAAAAAAAAAAAAAAATTATGGCTCTCAGAAGACAGTGATGCATAAATATTCTTTTACACACAAAAAACACTTTTTTTTTTTTAAAGTGCTTCAACATAAAAAAAAACTATATAAATTGGGTATCGCCATAATCGATGCCCCCAAGAAAAAAGCTAATTATTACGGATATGCCAGTGGCGCTGTTAAAAAAAAAAAAAACACACTAGATTGCAGTATTTTTTCACCTCCCTTTCCCAAAAAAACGGATTTAAAACTGATAAAAAAATCTTTCCCCCAAAAATGATACAAAAAAAAAGTCAATTTCCCGCAAAAAACAACCCGAACACTCCATACACAGAAAAATAAAAAAGTTATGGTCCAACTAGGGAAATAAAAATTTTTTTCCTGTTAAATAAAATGTTTTTAATTGTAAAAAGCAGTAAAAAAAAAAAAATATACAAAATTGGTATTCGAAAATCGTAACGATGCTGAGTAAAGCTAGCATTCATATCAAAACGCAGAGGACCGCTATAAAAATAAAAAAAAAAAACATCCCAGGATTGCTGTATTTTGTTCAATACGCCAATAAAAGCATCAATTCACCCCACAAAAAAAAAAAACCCAAAGCTCTGCACACGCAAAAAAAAAAAGTTTTGACTGTCAGAATAGGAAAACATAAAAACGAAATTTTTTTATGACTTATTCTTTTGGGTTTAAAAGTAAAAAAAAAAAATATATAAAATTTATACCTTTGCAATTTACCGACCCCCATAGTAAAGTTATCACATCATTACAGTGAAACGGGAAGCGTTAAATAAAAGCCCAAAAAACAATGGGGGGAACGTGTTTTTTCCCCCCTTTTTCATGGCCCAAGCAAAAAAAAAAATATGAACACCAGGGCACCCAAAATGACAGTAACCCCTTTTAATGAGACCCATGAAGGGGTTTTAAATCTAAAATAGGCGACTCGGAAAGGGTTTCACCTGTTCTGGACTTTGGGGGGTTTGCAAATGCACATGGCCCACCAAATCTGCTTTCCAAAAGCCAAAAGCGCTCCCCCCTTGTACCCCTCCATTCGCCCAAACAGAGATTACCACACTTTTGGGTTTTGCCAATTTGGAAGAAATCTTAACAAAGTTTTGGGGTTTTTTTTTTTCCGGTTTCCCTTGAAATATGAAACTTTTTTAAGCAAAAAATGCAGTTTTAAATTTTTTTTTTCCATTTTCATGGCCTAATGCAAAAAAAAAAATTTGTGAATCACCTGGGGGGGTCTATATACTCATACACACCTTTTATATACCTTAAGGGTGATTTTTCCAAATATGGGGTTTTTTGGGGGTTTTTATTAAGTTTTGCACCTTAGGCCCCTCTTCAAACCTGAAATGGCCAAAAAAAATTGCATTGAAAATTTGACCAAGAGTTCCATAGGGGCCCTCCTATTCTGGGGTTATGGGGGACCAAAAATGCACTAGGGCCACAAATGGGATAAAAAAAAATGGGGAAATCTGGGGGGAAATGATATTTTTTTGCTTTACCCAGTCACATTTACGATTCCATGAATAATGGATAAAATTAAATCTGCAAAAATAGTGAATTTTGAAATTTTTCCCTCCATTTTGCTTTAATTTTTGTGAAAAACCTAAAGGGTCAAAAAACTTTTAAACAAGTTTGTAAATACTTTAGAGGTCTAGTTCTTAGAAGGTGTCCCTTGATGGGGGTATCTAACAACAGGGCCCCCCAAAGCCACCAGAACTGGAGGGGCCTAAAAAAATGATATTGCAAATTTTTTTTGAAATGTGAGAAATTACTACAAAAATTTTTTAACCCTCTAAGTCATAAAAAAAAAAAAAACATTTAAAAAAGATGGCCAAAACCATATGGACATTGGTAGATCAGTTTTAAATTTTTTGTGGTGAATAATTATCGTCTTGCCGCAGAAAATTTTGGGAAATTTCAAATCACAGATTTTTCAAATTTTTTCTGAAAATTTTTATATTTTTCCAAAAAAACAAGGGAGTATGGATAAAATTTTCTTTCTAATTTAAAACACAATGTTCAGAGAAAACAATCCAGAACACATGGATAGGTAAAAGTGTCAAAAAGTTATTCTCACATAAAGTGACACATGTCAGATTTCAAAAATAGGGCTGGGTCAGGAAGGCCAAAACTGGCTGGGTCCTTAAGGGGTTAAAAACAATGTAAAACACTGCTATTTATTAGATACGTGTTTGGGGTCCGACAGACTGATCCAAACACGCATCTATAAATGTATGTTACACGTACTTAACACGCCGTGCGAACATACCCCCAACATTTTCAATAACATACATTTATATTTATTGTTTGTCAACAAAATTTGCACTATTGAACACTTTAATCCTTTACTGACACGGGATGTGCTCATACACCCTGGTGCTGGTAATATGCTTTGTAGCGTTAGTTAGCTTCTCTTAACCCTTAGTTTAATCTCTGTACTACCTTAACAGGGAACTCCATTTTTGGAGACACTAAATCAACTTGGTTTCTATGGGGAGAGGGGGGAAGGAGTTTGATCTCTCTCCACAGAGTAATCAGTGGAGCAGGAGATAACAGTACTGCTACTTACATCAGACTGCAGGTCCCCCTGTCATGAGGAGAGGGAGAGACTTTCACCATCTCCCTCTGTGTCTGGTGTGCGGTTCATACACATCCCCCGACCCTCAGCCCATCCCCTGGACCTGAGATGTATGTAGACTCATTAGGAGTGCGCAAACTACTTACAGACATACTTACAGACAGGATCTACGCCAGGCAGCAGTGCTTCCTTTCTGCTGCAGGGACTAGTGAGGTGAGTGTACAATGTGCTGTCCTGACAAGTGGAACAGCACACCGAAGACCTGCTGTTCCAATAAACGCTCACTTAACCCTGCATCTATCTTCCCAGTGCCTGTTACGTCCCTTCCCTTCTCTACACCGTCAAGCTTAAGAAACGGCTCTGCTGCTGTATTCACTGGGCAAGGTAGGCCCCCTGTGCTCATGGGGCCCCCGGGCAACCGCCTACCCTGCCCAATGGAAAAGACGGCCCAGGGTCAATGGCCTGAACAGAGCTGAGACCAGAGTCTCAAAGATTACCATTAGTAACACACTATACTGTCATGGATTAAAATCTTGCGGAGCAAGCAAGGTTCCCTTGCTCACGCCAGTAGATGTCCAGGTCGTTTTGACCATCTAGATGATCCAGAGGAGGCATGGGAGAAGGTCATGTGGTCAGATGAGACCAAAATAGCACTTTTAGGTATCAACTTCATTAAACGTATTTGGAGGAAGAAGGATGAGTACAACCCCAAGAACACTGTCCCAACCAAGAAACATGGGGGTGGAAACATCATACTTTGCTTTTCTGCAAAGGGGACAGGACGACTGCAACATATTGAGGGGAAAAAGGATGGGGCAATGTATTGCAAGATTTTGGCCAACAACCTCATTCCCTCAGTAAGAGCATTGAAGATGGGTCATTGCAAGGTCTTCCAGCAGGACAATAACCCGAAACACACAGTCAGGGCAACTAAGGAGTGGCTCCGTAAGAAGCATTTAAAGTCCTGGAGTGGCCTAGTGAGTCTCCAGACCCTGTAATCGATAATCTTTGGATGCCGCTGAAACTCAATATAGCCCAGTAACAGCCCTGAAACTTGAAAGATCGGGAGAAGATCGTATGGAAGATCAAAGGTTTCTGTACCAAATATTACGTTCTGTTTCCCTATTGTATCAAATACTTATTTCATGCAATAAAATGCAAATTAATTATTTAAAAATCATACAATGTAATTTTCTAGATTTTTTTAAGATTCTGTCTCTCACAGTTGAAGTGTATCTACAATAAAAATTACAGACCTCTCCTTTCTTTGTAGGTGGGAAAACTTTCAAAATCACCAATGTATCACATACTTATTTTCCACACTGTACATACCTTTTGCACTTGCAAGTGAGTCCTGTGCAGGATGTTTGCGGCTTTCGGAGCTGTGCTGTTTGCATAGCTTCATTCTCGCCTCCTCCAGTGGGACTTGCTGGGATGGCTCCCTATTTTTCCTGTACGAGGAAATCCTGCTTCCATCTCAAGTTCTAGTCGACCTCAGCTGATGGCTTTGGTCTCCTGCGCTCCTGGCTGGGTCACCCAGTTCGGGTTCAGTCTGACAACACCACTGTGGTGGTGTATATGAATCATCACAGAGGCGCCAGGAGCCATGCGGCTTTCCTGGAGGCTTTGAGGTTCTTTTATTGGGAAGAACCCTTGGTTCTGTCGCGGTCAGCGATTTTCATTCCAGGGTGGTAGAACTGGATGGCCAATCTCCTCAGCCAGACATTGGTGGATCTCTGGGAGTTCAAAATGTAGAAAGGGAAAATCTTAAAATATAACTTTTAATAATTATCATTAAAATGTTGTAAAGAAATGAAAAATAGCAAATTACTAGTACTGATACCAATTGGTCTCCTTTTTGAAGTCAGTGTTTTTGCATCGAGTACTAGTAATTTGCTATTTTTAATTTCTTTACATTATCATACATGCTAATTATTAAAAGTTATATTTTAAGATCTTCACTTTCTAAATTTTGAGCTTGTAGTTATCAGGGATTACCAGTGACAATTTACTAGTCGCCACTTTTGTTTTTATACTTTGGATCCTTGGGAGTGGTTTCTTCTGCTAGAAGTGTTTCAGCTTCTTTGCCGGAGATGGGGCACGCCAGGAGTCGATCTGTTTGCAACCTGCTTCAACTATCTGCTTCCGAATTATGTATCCAGGTTCCAAGTTCCTCTGGCTTTTGCCACAGACATGCTAGTTCTTCCATTAACTCAGTTTGCACTGGTCTACCTTTTCCACCTTCTTTTCCCTCCTTCCTCCAAATGACTCAAGAGCAAGAGGGTTCCAGCCATGCTTGGAACCACAGGGCATGGTACGCAAATCTCGTCACCTTGTTGGCAGATATCCAGAGCACCCAGACCTTTAATTTAATTTAATTTCCAAGGTCCTCTATTCCACCCCGCTTTACCTCAGCTCCCTTTGACGTCTTGGCGGTTGTATCCACAATTTTAGAATCTCGTGGTCTCTCACATTCTGTGGTTCACACCATTATTCGGGCCCAAAATCCACAGTCTGCCATTCTTGTAATTATACCAGGAAAGCCTTCTGGGCCTAGTGCGAAGCGTGTAGTTTTTACCCATGGAGTTTTGTCTACCCCATGAGTACTATCCTCCACTCAGGTCTGATGCAGGGCCTTTGCCATTTTTTCCTTGAGAGGCCAGATTTCTGTCCTCTCTGTTCATTTTCAAGCACACCCTGATCTCCCATTCTAAGGTCAAGACTGTTTTGCTCACTCCGCTCCATCTAATCGTAGGCCGATCGAGCAGTGGAACTTAAGTCTTGTTTGAATGCCATTGCAGTTCTCTCCCTAATGTGGTATCCCCATTCCTCCTGAATGAGGACATAGTGCTGCCCCTCATTTTGCCCCTTGCACCCTCAGAAGGGGTCTATGAATTCGGAGTTCGGATGAGTTTGTATCTACCTCACTGAAATTGAATCTTTCAGGCATCATACTTCACCTTCCCAGGTTGCCGCGCTGCAACATGGAATTCAGTTAAATTTTTCGATTCTATTTTAGTTCTATTAAATCTTTACCTTGGCCTCGGCTGACACAAGCCTGTGCCGTAAGGTACTTCAAGTAGTGGTGTGCTAAATGTTTTGCACTTCTGTCAGTTTTTTCTTTATACATTTTTACCCAGCTTTTGCACATCCAAAGGTGTTATGTCCCCCAATGATATTGATAAGAAATTCGGATTTTAGTACTTACTGTAAAATCCTTTTCTCGTCTGATTCATTGGGGGACACAGATCCATTCCTCTTTTGGTCTTCTTCCTTTTCCGATTCTCATTTTTGGCATTCTCTCCCTGGAATCGGACTGTGGTTTTTCCTTTCTGCTACGACTTTTGTACCAACTGACTAGCCTGGTGTAAGTAGGAGGGATACATACAGTCCATTCGGGAGGAACCAACATGTTTGGTTTACACCTAGTGTGAGCCTCCTTGGGCAAGATGCTATACCCAAGGTGCTGTGTCCCCCAATAAGTCAGACGAGAAAAGGATTCTACGGTAAGTACAAAAATTCGAATATACACACTATCCATGGTACTGCTGGTCCAGTGCTGACAGTGCCCCCCCCTGTGTCTGTTTACTTCCTGTTGCTGTGAATGTTCTGTGACCGCTGCAGCCAAACGGTGGCTTCAGCATTCATACAGTATGTCATTCCCTTGACATTACCACTCATGAATGGAAGCCAATGACTGGCTGCAGCAGTCATACAACATTTGCAGCAACAGGGAATAAACACTCACCATGGGGGCACGTTCTGCAGCATCAGTGCCTTTGTGCCAAGGTAATTATAAATATAGATATATTTTATGCAGCAGTAGCTTAAAATTAAAAAATACAATTTATTTGGAAACTGCTTTAAATCTTAATTTTATTTATAGCAGCAGGTTCTGCAGCTCTTATAACACATTGTATACATTATTTATTTTGTTTTTATAACCATTATCAAATTAAAACTGTTCCTGAAGTGTCCCTTTAACACCCTCCTATTTATTGCCCCAATCATTGTTTTCCTTATTTACTCACTGTTCTGGTTAAAAATGATCATCAAAAACTCCATCATCCTCCACCTGCGGATCTTCCTCTTTTAGCTCTAAACCACAAAAAAAAAAAAAAAAATCGTTGCTTGAAAAACTTCTTAAGAATGAATTCTTATTTATTAAGTTTATTCTCAGTAACAATAATGCAAAGATACCACAGTCAAGTCTAACAAGGTTATATGAGTTTTCTGCTTTACTGTAAATGAATCTTATTCACCCCATTGATTAAAACAGCCATTGATACTTTACACTTCTTTAATTATGTGTTTTGGGTACCTATTGCGCCTCACTATACAATGACGTGACTTAGGTAAAAAGAGGCGTAATTTAATAATAATGGAGCTTTGCTTTAAACATGACCCAAACTAATAATGTAAAGCTAATCAAACAATTGGTGGTATAAATTTAGACAAAAGAGGCCAAATATCAGACAAGATTGGTATATATGCCACAGTGCATGCTCAAAGCATGGTTTTTTTTATGATTTCCAACCATATATTTTAGTTTTACTAAAACCTGTACAAAACAATAACTGCTTGTATGACCTATACGTGAATCTGGTTTCACATTTTTTTGATAACATGACGTATTAGTTGTGGTGTCTTCCAGCTCACTTTTATGTGCATTTTTTTCTGGCCCAAATATGCTGCGAACAGAGATTATATGGTAGTCTAGAGAAAAGGTCTACAGTAAAAGATAAAATGCACTACAAAGAAGCTTACTCTAGATATGGAGATAATTCTGGTGCTTTTCTTATAGGCTTCTCTATGGAACTTTGCAAACACCCAGAAAAACACATTAAATTAAAAAAGCCACAGCCACTTAAAAATATGTGAAATATACTGAACTTTTAGGCTAAATTATGTTTATTAAATCTTTCCTATTGATTTTTTGTTATTTTACGTAATTTTACCTTTCTAATCTATTTTCAGTTTTAGGACCAATATTACCCATCAACTGCATTTACCTTTTTATGACATAAAAAGCTAGTGGACATAAAAGTTATAAGGAACAAACTTGCAAAATGACAGTGTGCAAGAAATGTTGGCAGTAGTGAAATGACAAAATGACCACACATGTGGGTAAAACACTACATGCCATAATGATTTCTACACTCCTCCTCCTTGTACAGTCCTTATTATTTGTTTAGTTATTTAGGTTTCCTAAAAGTTATTGTGTGGTGCACAAAGTATGATGGATGCGAGTCCCACCCCTGGGACCTACACCTATCTTGATAATGGGCCTCCGAAAGTTACAGCTCAGAATGGAGAGCCAGTCACGCTTGTACACAACTCTCCATTCTGTTCCACGGGAGTGCCGAGTACAGCTGATCAGAACAGAAGGTAATTGAGGTATGGTAGCCAAGTTTAAGGTACGTGAACTACCTGGTGGTAATGAAGATCTCTTGAATGATCTTGGAAGAGTGAAGGAAAACTGCCGCCCATGGTGAGAACTTTCGTGCTTCTCGCTGACACTTTTGGATCTTTTTTTGCACTCTACAGAGAGTCGATCCTTACAGTGCTTGTGACAAGTGACACCACAGGCTGCAAAATAAAAGCATCGAGAGCAGAAGCTCATCATTTTCCCTTGTATTAGTTCTTAGAGGTACACAAATTTAGCCTCATGTAGCATGGAATTCCATATGCCAGTATGCCAATTTGAAACTATGAAAATTTAATATTATACAGCATACTGTACACTAGGAAAGAATAGCAGTCAGGGCAAATACAGTGCCAAGCAAAAGGGTAACAACATTTTGAACTTTTGACTTTCAGGTTCCATATTTCACCATCCACTACAGCTACCATCATTTTATAGACAATCATTTTGGCTATCTCATACATAAATTTAACTTGCAACTATTTAGCATATGCTTAGTTATGCACATTCTAGTCATATGACTGTATTGCTACTGTAACGATCTCAGGTAGTGGATCCACAGAGCCACCATAAGGGATGATGTAAGCCGCACCAGGGAGTGGAGTCTAAGGGGCTGTTGGCTTTCACCAGAGCCCGCCGCAAGACAGGATGGGCTTGCTGTGGAAGACAACCTGCAGGTGTGACGTGGCACAGTAACATGTAGAAGGCTCGTAATCGGAAACAGGCCGGAAGGGCAGGAGACAAAAATCGTGGTAACAGAACAAAGGTGAGAGGATCTGGTACAAAACTGGGAATGCTTTTTCAACAGTTTAAGGGAACTAAAGATCTGGCAGGGAGCTCAAGGGAGTCCTGGGTAATATAGGGACAGCGACTGGCAAATATCGGCACGCTGACCCTTTAAATTTCACAAAGGCAGAAGGGACACGCACACTGAGCAGCAGAGACAGCACAGGGAGTGAGGAAAGGTGAATAGCTGCAGCTGGGACCTGAACTGCGGGTGCTTCCACATCCCAACATGCTGGATGCAGCGCCACCCGCAGGGGACACACTAGGGGCAACGGGGGGTACGGATGCGCCCACAACCCGACATGTAGGTTGCGGGAGTACCCGTAACAGTAACTCTTTTCCCCCCTTTGGCCTTCCCTTCTTTCCTTTAAGAACTTTTCCAGTAGTCCATGGTCCAAGATGTTCTCTTCTGGCTCTCAGGACCTGTCTTACAGCCCAAACCTCTTCCAGTCAACAAGAAAAAGTCGTCTCCCCCTAATCGTCATCATGGCCAGGATCTCTTTTAATGTAAAGACGTTGATGGTATCAGCTTTGGGAGACAGAGAGACAACCTTTTGAGAGAAACGATTAAAGACTACCAGTGGCCAGGTGCATAAGGTCACTCAGAGAACACGGGAGGTCCCGACCAGCCATCACGTTTGTTAGTGCACAAACAGAAGAAATTAGAAGGCCAGCGTATCGGTGCAAATAATCCAAGCTGCTTTATTCCTTGTAAAAAAACATGCAGAGGGTATACAGATATCCACCAACGCGTTTCGGGCTGTTTCTTCGGCCCTTGCTCACGGTGACAATGTACATAGGACTGAAGTTACTTATATACCTACGTCATGCTAAAGTTACCTCCTACTTCCTACGTCATATCCTTAAAGAGAAAGATAATTTTTTTAATAATTTTTTTTATATATATTTAAAACCATTTGTTTACCGAATACACATGTTAGCTATATATTTCTAAGCGTTTGGGATTACCAATGACTAGTTTATATACATAATATTTTATCTTAATAAACGTATGCACGATCGTTTCTGTAGTTTAGTCCTTGCGGTGATCGAGTTTCTAGCGCATGTTAGCTATATATTTCTCTACACATATTAGCTATGTATTTCTACACATGTTAGCTATATATTCCTGTACATTTGGGATTACTAGTGACTAGTTTATATATATATAATATTTTATCTTAATAAACGTATGCAAGATCGTTTCTGTTGTTTAGTCCTTGCGGTGATCGAGTTTCTAGCACATATATCCAATATGCCTCTCGCAATCGCACCTGTCGTTCCCAGTTTCCTCCATCTCTGGGTTTCGGTACTCTTTCTATCGCATAGCAGCACATGTTGTCTATCCTACTTTCATGCTCTTCTATAAAATGTTTTGCTATCCCTGAATATGTATTAATACCCTTTCTAATACTGGCTAAATGTTCCGTGATTCTAGTTCTGAACTTCCTAATACTACTTCCAATATAATTTTTTTTACAAGCCGTACATTGTATAATATAAATTATGTGGTCTGTGTCGCAATTCAGGAAATCCCTTATTTGATACTTATTTTGTTCATGTTTTTCATCTCCAAAGTATTCCATTTTCTTTACATATTTACACACGCCACAACGTTTCTTTCCACATTTATTAAAACCTTTTGTTGTGAGCCACGTTTTTTGTTTACTTTTAGAGTCAAAGTCACTAGATGTGACAGCATTACCTATGGTTTTATTTCGTTTGGCGACTACTCTAATACCCTCATCCACAATGTCTGCCAAGGTGGGATCTGATCGTAGTATGTTAGCATTTTTGTAGATTAGTTTTTTTATTTGTTCATATTCTATGCTGTATGGCGTGGAAAAAACTATGCCTTTCTTATTTTTCTCACTACAATTCCTTTTCTCCAAAAGATCTTTTTGTGTCTTATTCTGTATTTTGTTCCTGGCTACATGTAACGTTTTTTCTTTATATCCTCTCTCCCTCAGACGTTCACTTATTATTTTTTCTTGTTTCTCATATTCTGTTTTTTCCGTGCAGGCCCTTTTGGCTCTGCTATATTCTCCAACTGGTATGGCTTGTATCGTGTGTTTTGGATGACAGCTGTCAGCTTGCAGGACTGTGTTCCCACTAACAGGTTTTCTGTATAGAGTTGTGTTAACCTTACATTCTTTTACATTACTTGTTAATTCAATATCCAAGAAGGAAATTTTTTGTGCATCAAAGGTATAAGTGAATTCTAAATTGATATCATTGTTATTGAGATATAAGGCAAAGTCTGGTATGGGCGCCACCCCAGACCGCCAGACAACCAACAGGTCTTCTATGTAACGCCCATACCAGACTATTGCACTAGAGAAGGGATTGTTCAGATTATATATAGTGTGATATATTCCCACCATCCCATAAAGAGGTTGGCTAGTGTGGGCGAAGCCGTTGCCCCCATGGGGACTCCACATAATTGTAGGAAGAAGGTCTGATTGAATCTGAAATAATTGTTGTACAGTAAAAAATCTATACTGTCCAGTAAGAATATTTTTAGGTTCTCATTATATGTTTTATTTTTATCCAAATGATGTTTGACTGCGATTCTAATCAGACCTTGGGGTATCCTAGAATAAAGGCTGATGACATCCAGACTCAACCATACAAAATCCTCCATCCATTCAAAGTTTGAAAACGTTTTAATTACAGATGTGCTGTCTTTCAGGTAACCTGGGCTCTCCTGTACTATTTGTTGCAATTGCATATCAACCCATTTACTGAGGCTGGCAGTGACACTATTAATACTAGAGACAATAGGTCTTAAATTTGGTGGGAATGTTCCCTTATGTAACTTTGGCACCCCATAAATTATTGGTGTTTTAGGGTTAGGGATTAGTAGTTGTACTTTTTGTTTTTCTGTTAACACACCCAAACTTTGTCCTTCCTCTAATAATTTTACAATTTTTTTCTGAATAATTTCT
Source organism: Phyllomedusa bahiana (assembly GCA_025379985.1). Taxonomy (NCBI): domain Eukaryota; kingdom Metazoa; phylum Chordata; class Amphibia; order Anura; family Hylidae; genus Phyllomedusa; species Phyllomedusa bahiana. The sequence goes on from JAODAL010001750.1 coordinate 184,615, forward strand.
GTGGGGTCCTTATCTAATTTTCGATAGGTGTTTTTATCTTCCAATATCTCTCCTATTTGTTTCTCGTACAAACCAGAATCCATTACTACTATACTCCCTCCCTTGTCCGCTTTCTTAATAGTGAGGTTTTTATCACTTTTAATTTCTTTTAAGGCTTTAAATTCTTGCCTATTCAAATTTTTTGAGGTCTCTCTCCATCGTAGCCTGAAAAGAGTCCATAGCATCTACTCTTGCTTTTTTGGGATAGAACATAGGATTACCCGTTACATTTTGATTTCCCATATGCTCCACCTCCTGCTCTTCTAGATCCTGTAATTCCTTTAATGTTAATAGGGATTGTTGTTCTTGGAAAGTGAGTCTTTCATATTCATTACTAAATTCATTTATAGTTGCAATATTACTTTCCTGTATCTCATTTTTTTCTTTATCCCTAAAAAACCTTTTAACAGTAAGCTTTCTTACAAATCGATTTATATCGAGCAATGTGTCAAACAATTGAAATTTTCTATTGTGTGCAAAGTTCAGTCCTTTGTTTAAAACCTCTAATTGATCTTTACTAAAGATTCTCGGTGATAATATAACCACACTGTTATTCTTTTCCTTCTTATTCTTTATTTCTTCCTTGTTGTACCCTTTGTCACTTTTTTTGTGATGTTTCCTTCCTCCCCGTCTTTTTCGTTTTTTTCGTTTTTTTCTTTTTGTGTTGCGTTTTCCTCTATATTACGTCTTGTGGATTGGTCTTTACCTCTCATTGCGATTCTTTCCATGGAGGATTGATCTGAATCCGACGTACACGTGTGTGTGTAATCCAATTCTGAAAAGCTTACTTCTTTTCTATTTTTACGTCTCCCATAAGTCTGTCTTAGGATGGATCTTGGTTTTCTTTCTGCTTTCCAGCTATATACTTTGTCATGTTCATAGTCCTGAAAATCCCTTAAATATTTCGTTTTTTTTTATTTCCATTATAGAGGTTTCCAGTTTGGCAACGTTCTTCTTTATCCTGTCATCATATATTACATAGTTGCTCTCTTCCTTAAATTTGAGTAGTTCCTGTTTAGTGGTTTCAATTTGATCTTGTATTTCTTGTAATTTTTTTATTTCATATTCCACTATAAGTTTTATTAGATTTATTGAACAATCTGTAAGTACATTGTTCCATTGTTTGAGGAACTCATCAGTATATATATGAATGACGGTAACTTTTTCAATCTCAGACCTCTCGGTATTATGTTCTTTTCTAAATATACATTCAGGGAATTGCAGTCCCACCACAACTTAGTTTCTTGTAGAAGGGCTTTTTCTAATTTCCCAAACAGCTCTTGCATTTCTTATTTGCACCGATACGCTGGCCTTCTAATTTCTTCTGTTTGTGCACTGTCTATGGGCTCTGAGCCGTGAGCCGAAGGATCGCGCGTTTGGATGCTAGCTGCCACAATCAGGAATGAACAGGTGCATCTGAGAGACTGTGAAGTGGTGAGTCTGCTGCCTTTTTTCACGTTTGTTACTCTATTCGAGAGGCTCTTCTTGAACGTGCCACTTAGAGCTGCGTCAATCCAGGACATTTCTGAAGCCAAGGTGCGAAATTGGATGGCAAACCCCCTGACAGTGGAGTCACCTTGACACAGGTTCAGCAGCACTGTTTCAGCAGAAGAAGCATGTGCAGGTTTCTCAAAGACACAGTGGAACTCAGCCAGGAATGCATGGAGATTAACCATTACCGGCTTTCACTTTGTGATATACCCCCTGCAGGCTTAAGTGTCGTCGAATTTCGTCGGCATAGAGAGTCACAGCTTGGGGCCTACGGACTCACTGGAGCCTCAGATGCTGACGTAGTATCTGATGGAAGTTGCTGCTGCTAAGCTGCAAGAAGCTGCTGCATCATGTTAGACAGATGTTGTACCTGTTGAGTCTGCTGGGCGATGTAATGCGATTGCTGGGCGACCACCCTGGAGACATCTTGGATGTCTAGCACCTTAGCAGGATATATGGCTGGATCTTGCTGTAACAACCTCAGGAAGTAGATCCGCTGAGCCACTGCAAGCGATGGAGTAAGCCGCACCAGGAAGCAGAGTCTAAGGGGCCGTTGGTTTTCACCAGAGTCCATCGCAAGGCAGGATAGGCTTGCTGTGGCAGACGACCCCAGGTTACTACCCCTAGTGTGACTAGTGCGACTTGCCTGCATTGTCGACTGGGGTGTGAAGCAGTACAGAAACGTATAGAAGGTTTAGAAACAGACAGGAAGATCAGGGCAGGGTGGCAAGAATCGTTGTTACGGATCAAAGGCAATAGAATCTGATACACGGAATAGGAAACAACACTGGGAATGCTTTTTCAACAGGCTAAGGGAACTGAAGATTCCCAATTACCAGCGTGTGGACCATTTCAATTTCCCAGAGTTTGCGCGCACACACCCTAGGGAGCGGCGACATGCGTGCCAGCCTACAGAGACAGTGGAGGGAGTGAGGAGAGGCGAGTAGCTGCAGCTGCGATCTGAAAAGAGAAACCACATCATCCAGCTGAACGATAGTGGTCTCTTGGCCAAGAAAATTGCCAAACTGCATTATAGGAGTACCATGACAGCTTGAACAATATGAAACGAAGTACATCCGTTCATTCCAAAGACAAGCGGTGGACATCCAGACAAAATATCAGAGTCAACAAGTCGACTCATCACAAGGTCTATCAGTTCTGACATGACAAACACAGCAGTGGAGGTGGCTCGTATGCTTCGTTATAGTAAGATCACAGACGTCCATGCAAGCACCGGATAAATGGAAGTAATGAGACGAAAGTCAATAGACTGGGCTCTGAAGAATCAATAGAATGGGTCTGGAAGAATCAAGGGAAATGGGGGCTGATGGATCGAGAAATTGAAGGAACTGTCAAATTCGGTGGAGGAAGACAGATGACATGGGGGTTGTTTCAAAGACAAAAGAGTTGGATACTTGGCCACCATCGATGGTGGTCTCAATGCTGAGATATATGTGTATTCTACAAGATGAGTTACTTTGTTAACTCGAGTACTATGGGTATTAAAAAGACGACATAGGGCGACATGTATGATTTCAGGCTCCCAGGCACCATTTTATTATGCGCATTTTATTATCCGCCTGAATCTATGAACCTGTTTTACTGCGGGTAATAGATTTAACACTTTTTAGCTACTAAGCGACAATTCTGGCTCAGGTAAATGACTTTTAAATTGGTCTACCTGTTCCAGCAGTACTGCACCTGTATTTGCCGTACTAAAGTTATAAATGTGCAGAATCATACGGTTGTAGTACGACACACCTCCAGAACGCCCCCGCATCTTAGGCGCATTACAAAGTGCCGAGGAAGCTTTATAATGCGCCTAATTTTGAAGTGCACCTTCTCATACATTGAGCACACAGAACTGCACCAGTTTTTGCGCTGAAAGGTTCGCCAGACTACTAGTGCAGCCCCGTAAATACATATCGCACATAGTGTTCCAGCAGGACAATGACCCAAAGCATATGTCAAGATTGGCGAAGAAATGGTCCAATGACAATGAAGTACAGTTGCTGGATTGCCCCCCACATTCCCCAGACTTCAACCCAATCGAACACGTGTGGGTAGAGTTGAAGATAAAACTGTATTAATATACCAACCAGTCGACCAGTACCAGCACCAGCATTGGGAATGTGTTGAAGAGACCTGGGATCAGATTTCGAATGAGACATGCTTGAATCTGATTAAGAGCATGCCCAGAAGGATTCAGGCAATTTTAAAATCCAAAGGTGGATTTTCAAAATACAAACAAAATAATAAAACTTGAACTTTAGATTTTTAGGAGCAAAACAGTAATAATCAGTTACATAACAAGAATCTCCATAACTAAGCAGATGCTTAACAGTTTCAAGTCAAATTGATGTATGAGCCAAGATGATTGTCTATAAAATTATGGTAGTCTCACGTTTGAAGTTGTAGTGAAAGGTGAGATATGGAGCCTGAAAGTAAAAAGTTCAAAACGCTTTTACCCTTTTGCTTGGCTCTGTACATTGCATGTTTTTATTCAATTATTCTTAACTAAAAATATATAAACCTATGTGGTTCCAAGATTACAAAACTCAGTTGCTGGTCAATCTACAGACTGTAGTCGAAGGGTTAGATGTAAAAAGAGGCCCATAGTCAACACTTAACAAGGCATAAATCAGAGTAGACATATTTTCATCAAAATCTGGAGGTGTTATAGCTTCAAGCGTTAGGCCTGTAACTTTAAGTGATATTTAAAAAAAAATTGAGGGTGACCCACAAACTCTTCTGCCCCTCATACCTGCAAGAGAGATAAACAGCTAGACATATTTGCCTAGGGAAGGGATAGTTTGTTGTCTGTTCTGTAAACAGAGGGGGTCTGGTCTGGACTATGTGTACAAGACGGGAATGGCCTGTCATACCTCCCAACTTTTTGGCTGGTCAAAGAGGGACACTTGTTATTCACGGCGTAAAAGATACATTCTTTTTTGCATATCTTAATTCTTGTTTAATTAATTTAATTTGCACAAGAGCACAAACATCATCTAACCATAGAAATTTTTAACATCCCATTTGCACTACATTAAGTTATAGTTTGGGCTCTCCAACGACCTAATGAAAATCCCTAGACCTAGTAGTAAACACCCTATTTTTTCCCCACTAATATAAAACATTACAATTAAAAAAACATAATTGACACAAGTGCATCTATTAGGAAAAAAAGTGATTACCAAATGGTATCAATAAAGACTACAGCCAACACTGTAAAAAAAGGAGAAAACATTGAGGACTAAAGAAAAAATTGGATATCGCTGACCCACAGAATATAGTTACCATGTCATTCATACTTCACAGTGAACTTTTATTGGTTTCCCAAGAACCTGTTAAAGGATTTGCAATAGCCATAGAATTAGTGACCTACTAATGTACTGTCTGTATCTAAAATGCCTCTGTAATCCAGTTTCAGATTAATTAAAATCGCTCCTATTTTTGTGATGTCCTGTACAGGATTTCACTTGCCCTCCTGTCTCCACTTCTTCTCATCTTCTCCTCTCCTTGCCTGTGTCAAGAGGATCCCTCTTTTATGTGCTGGGTTCAGCTCTAGTGAGCACCAGAGCTATGTCTGGTAGCAGATCTGTGTTGCGTGTGAAGACAAGTGAGTATTTACAGTACTGCCTTACACCTTGCAATAGAGCAAATTGGCAGCTGTAAATAGAGGAAATATCTGTGACAAGAAAGAAAAATCATGGAAACTGTAGCTATTTGCAAAGCAATCTTGTCTATAGCAAGCCCTGGCAACAAAGTTGGGACACATAGTTGGGCAAAATAATGAAAATTAAAAATAACTACTTCTGATCTACTCTGGCATCATCTGGTAAGCATTCCCACACATATAGGGACTATACAATATTGTTAGCTTGTGATGCCACATCCCATTGACTATGCCATCTTACATAGTTACAGTTGAACCCAGAAGTTTACATACATTATCTGACATGAAATCAGAATAAATCTTACCCGTTTTAGGTCAATTAGGATTACCAAAATTATTTATATTTGCCAAATGCCAGAATAATGAGAGAGAGCAATTTTAAGGCATTTTCATTACTTTCTGCAAAGTCAAAAGCTTAAATACACTAAGATTACTATGCTTTTAAACAATTTGTTACAGCCCATATGATGAAGTCATGTCTTTGGAAGCTTCTAATAGGTTTATTGGCAACATCTGAGTTAACCAGAGACAAACCTGTGGATGTATTTTTAAAGCACACCAGAAACACAATGCTTCTGTGTGTAACATCATGGGAAAGTCTAAAGAATTCAGCCAAGATATCAGGAAGAGAATTGTGGACTTGCACAAATCTGGATCATCCTTGGCTTTAATTTCCAGATACCTGAAGGTGCCTCGTTCATGTGTACAAACAATTATACGAAAGTACAAAAAAGAAGGGAATGTCCAGACATCGTACCGCTCAGGAAGGAGATGAGGTCTATGTCTTAGAGATGAACGTTCCTTTATCCAACATGTGCATACCAGCCCAAGAACAAAGCAAAAGACCTTGTAAAGAAGCTGGCGGAAGCTGGTAAGATTGCATCATTAATCCAAGCAAGCAATTGATCAAGCTGAATAGTTTACCATTTAATAACTGCATAAAAATAGTAACAAACGGACATTATACATCCTTAGTACATAGAAAATAGGTAGGATACTTATCAAAATTGGACAGACAAGTTCGACATGTCCATGAGTCCTAACTCCATTACTCCAAAAGAAACATATAAAAGGCGGTGGGGCGTGTCCAAGACATGGAGGAGTGAGGACATGCGGTCCCTGAGCTCCTCGCATCGCTGCTATCAATCGGCTGGCTCTAACCCCTCACCATGGGGAAATCAACCAAGAAGAGGGGGCTGAGGTCCTCCGCCCGGTCCTCACCGCCCGCGGGTGATATTGGAGCGTTTTTCCTCCCACCGCAGCCGTCAGTGTGCCCAGACGCTGCAGGCCGCAGGGCCTCACAAAATGGCCGCGGCTCTTTACCTGAGGCGCCGCGACAAGGCCCTCCCCCGCCTCCAGCTCAGGAAGCGGGCTCTCAGACATCGGGGACCGACGACTCCGCTCCTCATCACAGCCCTGGCCTGTCTTACCTTCCGACATCACCGGATGGCCGGCCCGCCGCAGAGACTGCGCGACGCGCGACACAGCAGCATGACACCGCAGCTTCCCCTCTGCTCTCGGAGGCCGCGACTTCCCCGTCCTCGCTACGCTGCGCCCAACAGCCGTCGCACCGGACCTCGGGCTATGCAGGTAACGGGGCCCTGCTCACCACCCGGACCTCGGCCGGAGCCGGATTTATCCTGCCCCTGGGCGCCGGACATGAGCCAATAAACCAAGGGGAAAGTCCCAGGGGGAACACAGGGCGCATACACAGCCCAGAGCCTGTGCAGGGCGCAATGGACGACTTAGGTGCCCACCCGCCGGCCCACTCGTCCATTTTAGACTCACCAGTGCCCCTGGTTGCAGGCCTGCAGCCACCTACCCCTCCAATGTTCATTGACACCAGCCTGCAGACCCCCACAAAGGGGACCTTACCAAGATCAGCCTCAGCACTGGGCTCTCCCATCTCTGCCCGCTCTAGAGATCGGTCATGTTCTGATCCCTGCCTGATGGTCTCGGACATCGGGACTTTGTCCCAGCCACTTGCCACACAACGGAGTGCACCAGCTTTAGGGCCCTGCCTTACCCTGGCCCCACCTCAATGGCATACCCCTATCTCCCCTGCAAAACAGCCCTCACCCCATAGGTCCACGGGAACAACCTGGGGCAGGCCTGCCAGTACACCTGCCAGCAGCTCAGTTGAAGTTGAAGTCTCTCATAGCTATCGGATGACTGCTCCGTCTAATGCGACTTCTGCTCCCTTCTCCACTGCCACCTATACCTTAATGCTGGATCTGGAGGAGCCAGGGCAGTCTCCAACCCCGCTGTGTCAACTTGCTATCTCCTCTGCACACTCGGCACAAGCCATTCAGGATTCAACAGAAGCTTTCACAGCGATGGCAGAGGCTAACAGACCAATCACACTATCTGACCTGCAAAGTCTCATCCAGTCCTTGCCTTCCAGGTCCGACCTCTCGGCTTTAGCTAAACACATCATAGGGGAATGCAGGCAGGACATCTCTCTCTTTCGTTCTGAACTTACTTCATTGAACTCTAAAGTGGTTTCTCTAGACCAATCCCAGCAATCTACCTCATTGTCTGTCCAGGCGCTACAATCCTCTGCGTCCCAGCAGTCCTCTCAAATCTTTGCATTACAACAACACATCGACGACCTCGAGAATCGGAGTAGGCGCAATAATATTAGAATTCGTGGCCTCCCCGAGTCAGTTACCGCCAACGAGCTCTACCCAGCTCTCATAACCATCTTCAATGACTTGCTTGAAAGAGCTCCATCTGCTCCTATCGAGATAGACAGGGCTCATAGAGCGCTTCGCCCTCCGGTGATGGATCCCAAGAAGCCAAGAGATGTTATCTGCCGGGTGCATTTCTATCAGATGAAGGATGACATTTTACGCTGTGCGCGTCAGAGGCAGAAGATCTATTACAGAGACATTCCTATACTTCTCCTCCAGGATCTCTCAAAATATACCCTGGCCCAAAGAGCTGCCCTAAAACCTCTCTTGGCTGTCCTTCAAGAGCGTGACATTCCCTATCGCTGGGGCTTCCCCTTTGCCCTCTTCATACGAGGAAAAGAAAAATCGTTCGCCATCCGCTCTCCTGACGACATTCCTTCAGTACTTCAAGGACTGCGCATTCAAGACATCGTCCTTCCCCCCTGGCCCTCCCTGGACTCCTACACCATCAGGCCTCCATCTCGGGAACCGCCAGATCTCCAAAGCCTTCCTCCTCGGAGAGATAGACGCCGACGCCATCGTACTGTTTCTCCTACTGCCTCCAATCCACCCTGAAGACTCACTGAGAGTATCCTTTGAACTCAGCTCTGAGGCCGACGTGCCTTGTCTGCTCATTTTAGGTCAAACCTAAGCAATGGACCGCTGATTATTGCTGTGTTTTTTTTTTTTTTTTTTCTTTCTACTTTTTTCTTGCACTAGCCATAGGCCCCCTTTCTTAATTGTAGGACTCCCCTAGTTAAGTTGCACATTATCCTTTTTCATCTTTAGGTGTGCCAGCCACTTACTATATCTGTCTATTGCATTTAGATGTTGGAGCTCGAATGTGTTATGTGTTTGTCTTTGCCTCATTAATCTCCATCTACCCCCAGTAGGCTTTAATCCCGATACAGGCCCCTTGTCAGGCCCTAGGGATATCTGACTTCATTAAAGTCACCACTCTAGTTCCAGCTGCACGCTCCCCTATCCCCATTTGCCTGCTTCCTGGTTGTGTGGGTGTTTGTGTATCAGTTGTAAGTGTGTAAGATCTCTTTCCTTCCTTGTCCCACCTCTTTACCACCCTCCCCCTCCCCATACTTGCCTTCCACGTTTGGGATATGGCTGATCTATCTTTCGCGTCCTTTAATGCACAGGGCCTCAACATCCCGAGTAAGAGGTCCCAGATCCTTTACCACTTTCATAAGCAAAAAACAAAAATTATATGCTTTCAAGAAACACACTTTAAAGAGGGACATGCGCCCAATATCCGCAACAAGTATTACACCGAGTGGTACTTTGCGAACTGCCGGGAATCCAGATCCAGGGGAGTAGCGGTAGCGATCCATAAGTCATTAGCGCACCAGGTCCAGGCTTGCTGGACGGATGTCAATGCTCGCTACATTATTTTAATCCTTAATGTAGGGGGACACCTCTTTACAGTCGTTAATGTCTATGCCCCTAATCAAGGTCAGGCCGGCTTCTTCGCGAGTTTAGTGGAGAGGTTGATTCCGTTGGTACAGGGCACAATTGTCCTGTGTGGAGATCTGAACGCCACTCTAGACCCTGGCCTGGACAATTCCTCAGGCAGGTCCTCCTTGTCTTATTCGACTATCAAATCGATTAAAAAAGCCTATGCTTCACTCCAACTATGTGATGTCTGGCGGCTACAACACCCTAGTATTAGGGATTTCAGCTTTTACTCCCATCCCCACAACGCTTACAGCCGTTTGGACTATATATTAGTCTCTCATAGTGCTCTCCCTTGGGTCTCTGCTACATCAGTGGGGAGCATTGTTCTATCTGATCATGCCCCAGTCTATTGCTCGCTAACGCTGCCCTCTTCCTCGAGACCTGCCTGGTCATGGCGACTGAACGAATCGCTATTATTGGATACCGCCTGTCGAGCTGATGTATCCCAAACTATTAAACATTTTGTTCAGGATCATGTGAATGATGCATCTCCCCCGACAGTTCAATGGGAAGCTCTCAAATGCGTTGTGCGGGGGGTCCTGATCAGGCACGGCTCGAGGTTGAAGAAGGACAAAGCGGCTAAGCTGAGCTCGGCTTTGTCCAAGGTCACTGCACTAGAACTCCAGCATAAGCGGGCCCTAGCAGCGGATACACTGCGAGAATTACTCTTGGCGCGAGTAGAGGCACGGCGGCTGTTGGAAGCCTCCTGGCGCCGATATCTACAGGTTGGCCGTAGCAGGCTCTATGAATATAGCAACAAAAGCGGGGGAATGTTGGCAAGGGCTCTGAGACACCGGATGGCTAAGTCACATATACCTCAAATCAGAACTCCAAGTGGCATCCTAGCCCACACCACGGAGGAGATCAGTAAAACCTTTCACGCTTTCTACACAGATTTTTTATAATCTCCCACCACCCGCCCCCTCCGGCCAAAGGGCGAGCTTCCCTGCTTTCTCTCCAGCTCCGCCCCAAATTGACTTTTCCAACTTTGAATCCCCGCTCACCGCCACGGAACTCTCCTCCGTGATTTTAGGTCTTCCCAGTGGGAAAAGTCCAGGCCCTGATGGATTCTCGGATAAATTTTATAAGACCTTCAGCGAGGAGTTAACTCCCCTATTACTGCGAGCCTTTAATCATGTCTCCTCGGATAATCCGTTCCCAGATCAGACGACATTAGCCCATATCGCCCTTATATCTAAATCAGGTAAAGACCCTTCCCATTGTAGCAGTTATAGGCCGATTTCCTTATTAAACGTAGACCTTAAGATTTATGCTAAAACATTTGCAAATAGACTGAATTCGGTGCTCCCGAATCTTGTCCACCCTGACCAAGTTGGTTTTGTGCCGGGCAGAGAAGCCCGGGACAACACCCTGAAGACCCTGGATATAGTCCCATCATGCCCAAATTTCGGAAAATTCCCCTTAGGGGCCTATCCCTGGGATGCCGAAAAGCTTTTGACAGAATTTCCTGGCCACCCTGATCGCTACCCTTCGGCACCTAGGGATGGGACCAATCTTTATTTCGAAAATACTGGCTTTATATCATGGCCCCCACTGCTAGGCTGAAGATCAACGGAACCCTCTCGGACCCATTTATAAAACAAATGGGACGCGACAGGGCTGTCCCTTATCTCCTCTTCTGTACATTCTAGTCATGGAAAATCTACTCTCCGCTATACGTAACACCCAGACATTACAGGAATTAAAATTAAGGAGACCGAATATAAATGCTCGGCATTTTGCGATGACCTCCTGGTGTATTTAAACTGACCCCGGGCACATCACTCCCGCCCCTTGTCCACCCTTCATGCATTCGGCATTTGTCCAACTTTAAAATAAATGTCTCTAAGTCTGGGCTTTAAGTATAGGCCTGCCTCCTCCTGCTTTAACCAGATTAAAATCCGATTACCCATTACGTGGCCATCTAAAGGACTGTCCTATCTAGGGATCATTATACCAGCTGCACTGTCAAATCTTTTCCCCCTTTAACTTTGAATCTGCATTCAAACAAATCTCTTCAGGACCTCGCTTCGTGGACTAAGCAGTATTTTTCTTGGTTTGGCAGGGTCAACATATTGAAGATGGCAATTCTGCCCCGTATACTTTATTTGTTACAGACGATACCGGTTCATATCCCGAACTCTTTCTGGCGGCGCGTGCAACGCCTATTTACATCCTTTGTCTGGCCTTCTACCCGCCCCAGACTCTCCTATACTGTAATGACCAGACATAAGACTCTGGGGGGGTGGGGCTACCCGGGCTGCAGGAAATACTTTTTAGCCCCGGCATACGCGCGGCTGCTGGATATGGTGTGTCGAGATGATAAAAAGATTTGGACGCGCATAAACACGTGATATATCCCCCCTGTCTCTTGCATCGCTCCCCTGGGTCTGGACCCTCGCTAGGGAAACAAGGGAATCTCTCTTTACACAGTCAAACATACCCTGGGCTTCCGTCTGCTCACACAAAACATACCAAAATTTTAAATTGATAGGCTCGGACCCCTCCTACCACTCTCGGACAACCCCGCTTTCACACCAGGAATGGGCTCGCGGTCCTTTTTCCTTTGGGGGTTCTAACTAGCTCCTTTGCGCCTCACACAGGTGATGGCAGGGGGTCAGTTACCCCACTCTCAGGGCTGCCATTGGATCTACTGCTCAAGCCCTTCTGCTTTTCAATATATCCAATTGAAGCATTTCTTATCCACCTTGGGCAACGCCTTCGATGCCCAAAGGCCCCTCCCCCAAGTTTGAACAAATGGTCTCCAGCATTCACCTCCACGACCCCTCTATCTCCATAAATCTATCAGGAACTTTCTGTAGTGACCCTTAGAGCTTCCCTCATACTGTGCCGCCTGGGAGAGAGATCTGGGAAAGCAGTTCTCTCTCACACAGTGGCATAAATGTTTTAGTCTTTCTCATAAGCTGCTGTGGCGACAAGGCCCAGGAGACGAGTTTCAAAATTTTAGCCCGCTGGTACAGGGTTCCTCATTACTCCACAAATGGTACCGCAGGTTCCTGAGGCTGCTGGCGTTGTGGATCTTCTAGAGGAACCATGCTTCATATATGGTGGGAATGTCCATCCCTGGTAGACTTCTGGACAGCGATATATGAGATCCTCAAGGAAGTCTCGGGTGTGGTTATTCCGAGAACCCCGGAAGCGGCCCTATTGTTCATGTTTGACTTAGGGGCCTCCACTTATAAAAAATCCCTCCTCCGACACTTATTGCAGGCAGCGAAAACGGTTATTCCCAGGCATTGGAAATCGCCTGATCCACCCTCTCTCGAGGACTGGTTTATTGAGGTCTCCCATGTCTACCATATGGAAGAGCTCTTAACCACTACGGAAGATCAAGCCAGATTACTGGTGAGAACATGGGCCCCTTGGCTCAAGTTTAAAAACTCCTCAGCCCTCAACCCTTGTAGTACAAAAGATGAGACAAATGACACCTTGATCACAGGCTTTATTCCAACTCCCCCCATCCCCCCCCCCTTGGTCCGTCCCACCTACCCCCCCCCCCCCCCTCCTCTTTCCTTTGTGTATGCTTGAGAGTGTGAGAGTTGTCTTGTTAAGTCTTGTTGATTTGTTTGGTGGCCATAGCATAGGTCTTTATTCCGGAATTCACCCGGACCGATAAAGTCCGTTTAATGCAGAGGCCACAAAATGGCATTTTTTTCGCCAGGATTATGTGTCATGTTACCATTAGCCACCCTGATTGCTTTATTTTATTGTGTTCAATATTAGCATTGCTATGTTCATTATTACACTGCCTTTTATCAGCCTCTTTCATGGACATTAGACTTTACATAGCACCTTATGTTGCCTTTCTTTTTTAAGACTAGTTGTTGCATTCTTACTGACAGCTCTGTTAGCATCTTATCTCTGTGTTCAGTTTATGGCTGTATTCATGATCACTACCGAACTGTCTATCTGTGTATTGGATTGACATGTATTGTAATAAACATCGTTGAATCGTAAGAAACATATAAAAGGCAGATTAATGTTTGCAAATGCACAAAAGAACAAAGACCTACATTTTTTGGAGACATTTTTGGTCTGACGAAACTAAAATTGAACTGTTTGGCCATGATGACCATTGTTACGTTATGAGAAAAAAGGGAGAAGCTTGGAAGCATAGAAACACCATCCCAACTGTGAAACACGGGGGTGGCAGCATAATATTGTGGGGTTGTTTTTCTGCAGGACAGACTGTTGCACTTCACAAAAAATATGGCATCATGAGTAAAGAAGATTATGTTGAAAAACTGAAGCAACATCTCAAGACATCAGTCATGAAGTTAAAGCTTGTGCGGAAATGGGTCTTTCAAATGAACAAGGACCCAAAACATACTGCCAAACTGGTTACAAAGTGGCTTAAAAATAACCAGGTAAGTGTTTTGGAGTGGCCATCACAAAGGCTATTGAAATCCTATCCTAAAATTTATGGGAAAAGCTGAAAAAGCAGGTGCGAGCAAGGCGACCTGCAAACATGGCTCAGTTCCACCATTCTGTTAGGAGGAATAGGCCAAAATTCCTGCCAACTATTTTGAGAAAGGATCCTTGTGGAAGGATATCCAAAATGTTTGACCCAAGTCATATAGTTTAAGGGCAATGCTACCAAATACTAATGAAATATATGTACACTTTTGACTTTGCAGAAAGTAATAAAAATGCCTTAAAATTATCTCTCATTATTCTGGCATTTGGCAAATATAAATAATTTTGATAATCCTAATTCACCTAAAAAGGTTAAGGTTTATTCTGATTTCATGATAGATAGTGAGAAAAACATGCATATGTGTCTTTTTATATAGTGTATGTAAACTTCTAATTTCAACTGCACATAGTTTGTAAGGCTGAAAAAAGACAGACCTCCATCAAGTTCAGATTACTGTGCTTGATCCAGAGGAAGGCAAAAACTCCCAAGAGGTAGAAGCTTATTATCCTCATTTTAGGGAAAGAATTCCTTTCCGACTCCAATCTGGCAATAATAAATCCCTGGATCAACGACCCTTCTCCAGATTCTTAGACACTATATCTTGTTATATTATTACCCTCTAGAAATGCATCTAGGTCCTTTTTGAATTCTGTTAGTGAATTCACGTTGACAAGTTCCTCTGGCAGAGAGTTCCACAGTCTCACTGCTCTTATAGAAAAGAATCCTTTTTTATGTCTATGTAGAAATCTTTGTTCCTCTAGACATAAAGCATGTCCCCTTGTTCTAGATACAGTCCTATCTATAAATAAATGATGGGGAGATCTCTAAATTTACCTTTGATATTCTTACACATATTTATTAGGTCCCCCCAAAGACATCTTTTTTCTAGACTAAATAAGCCTAAATTTGCTAATCTTTCTGGGTATTGCAGTCTACCCAGTCTTTTGATTACTTTTGTTGCCCGCCTTGAACCTGTTCAAGATCTACAATGTCTTTTTTGTGCACTGGTGCCCAAAACTGATAACAATGTTCCACGGTCCAGTTCCAGAGCTAACATTCTCATTATAAGCGGTTTCAGCAGTGGATCAGGGTCAGTACCATCCAGAGCGAGTCGAACAAGCTGCATTGTGTATTTTGATACCTTGCCATCATAACCAACATTAACTTTTCAACTATTTATGCTACAATAGCTCTTCTGTGGCATTAGAGCAACTACTGTATGCTTCCCATGCACATTAATATGCCTTAGGTGCCCATAACCACCTTGTTGGATCACTGGTTGCTTTTCCGTGGACCATGCTCTGTCACAATCATCTAGCCATCACAATTTGGCCCTTGTTAAAAATGCTTAGACCCATGTGCTTGCCCCGTTCTCTAGCTTCCATTACATCAACTTCAAGACCTGACTGTTGACTTTCTGCTTATACCCCACCTCTTGACAGGTAGCATTGTAACAAGACAATCATTCATATTTATATTCGCTTGACCTGTTTTAATGTTATAGCTAATTACTCTATATCACAGTATATTTTATAAGTGTTACATACACCTGGTATTATATGTACTATTTGTATTTTTAATAGTAATTATTTTTAATATTATTTAATTTGGTTCTTCCATAGCAGTCCCTGATATGTCCCTTACAAACAATTAAATTAAAAAGACAAGTTAACATGTAAAATTAAAGCTCCTCAAGGATATTATTTCTATGGGGCAAGCATACCAATTTTTACATGGAGTCAGCAGCATGCAAGATTGGTTGACCTTTTTTATATCAGAATCATTAACTTATCTGTAGCTATAGCAGCCATATAAATTGCTGTGGGGCTGATAGGATGAGGATGCCCATCTAGGTATACCTTTTGAAGTGTGGGTTCTGTGCTATACTGCAGTATTATTTATAAATTTTACTATTGATCTTTATGCAGGCTATATCAGTTTCATGTTATTAAGTTTCAGAGGGCCCATATTATTTCGCTATGGACCTATGAATACTAGCCCTTGATCAGACTATATTCTCCTTTAAAGCATTGTAATGCTTACAGAGTAGGATTTGTACAATACATGGCACCCTATACGGAACAGCTTTGCTGGCAAAATAGCACACAAAACCCTATATTACAGGAAAAACTTATATACATAACAGCTGATATGCACATTATGTGAACATGATTACTGTTAATAATTAAGGTATCTAATGATACAAGTAAAATAACAGTACACGATTTACAAATACTAGTGATACCTGTATAAAATATATGAAAAAGACTATATGAAAATGCCAATACGTAAATGGGAGACAAAGATTGTATGTCTAGAAAATCTAGTGAGAGCTTGGAACACTGCGTCTTACCTCGACATTTCAGTCCTTTCTTATATATTCCAAGTATCTGCAAGACAGATTTCATGATAAAATATAATTTGGTTTACAAAAGCTCATTTTAATACCCCACTAAAATAAAAGAATTGAAAATAAAGAATTTCCATGCCGGCATTTTTAGTTAATAATAAAAATAATAATGTAAAATTTTTTCAAACCCTATGAACAAATGCTGTGAGGAATGTTGCACTGATGAGGTGATGAGGGCCACAAGGGAAGGTGGTTTTGACAGAAGTGATGATTTTGTTACACATTTCTTTCATGTTTTTCAACAATAAATATTTGTTAGCCTTATTATTCTTGTATAAGGGATATATTCTTAGACAATGTTCACACGGCTTATTGCCAACGTAATTGCGGGGACGGATTTCGCCCCGCAATTACGCCAGCTGCCGTGCAGCGGGGGCGGGGGGCTGGCCGCTCGCCGGTCCCATAGACACTCATTACTCACGGCGCGTACATGCCGTAAATAATGTGCATGTCACTTTCTCCCCCCTCGGCGTATTCGCCGAGCGGGGAGAAGAGACGGAATCCACAGTTCTCATAGACTGGGACGGATTCCAGCCGTACTGCAGCGCAAATACGGCGCGCAGTACGGCTGGAATCAGTCACAGAATAAGCCGTGTGAACAGCCCCTTAGCGTCTGTATCGCAACAAATATTGCATCTCTTTCCAGCTTAAACAATGTTTATTGCTCATAACCAAATCTTCACAAATTACCTGTGATTTAGAAAATGTCCTAAAAGCAGTGGCGTAGCTATAGAGGTCGCAGGGGTCGCACTTGCGACCGGGCCTCTGAGCTCAGGGGGCCCCGCGCGCCTCCCTCGCCACGCTCCTCTAGCTGCTGGACGCATGGCTAGGTCACAGAGACCCAGCCATATGTACTCAGCAGCATCAGCAGCGCTGACATGCAGGCGCACAGGCAGCCAGCAATGCTTCTGATGAGCTGCGGAGGCTCCGCAGGAAGAATGACAGCATCGCTGGCTGCCTGTGAGAGGACGGGGAGCCCGGTCACATGGGGAGGAGGAGGGAGAGGGCCCCGGAGGAACAGGAAGTAGAGCTACAGCAGGAGGAGGACTCATGGGGACAGCAACATGCCGGGCTGTCTGTTTCCATGTGGTGTGCAAAGTAAAAGTATGTAAATCTACTATGTGTAGCTGTATATGTGTGTATGGATGTATGTGTGAGTATATACTGTATGTATGTGTGTGTATACTGGGTGTGAGTATATACTGTATGTATGTGTGTGTATACTGGGTGTGAGTATATACTGTGTGTGTGTGTATACTGGGTGTGAGTATATACTGTATGTATGTGTGT
This sequence comes from Phyllomedusa bahiana, assembly GCA_025379985.1. NCBI lineage: Eukaryota > Metazoa > Chordata > Amphibia > Anura > Hylidae > Phyllomedusa > Phyllomedusa bahiana. Next base: position 202,098 of record JAODAL010001750.1, read on the forward strand.
GTGTATACTGGGTGTGAGTATATACTGTATGTATGTGTGTGTATACTGGGTGTGAGTATATACTGTATGTATGTGTGTGTATACTGGGTGTGAGTGTTATACGGGGTATTGTATTTTGTGTTTTATACTGGGTGTGAGTATATACTGTTTGTGTGTGTGTGTTTACTGGGTGTGAGTATATTCTGTATGTGTGTGTGTGTTTACTGGGTGTGAGTATATACTGTATGTATGTGTGTGTATACTGGGTGTGAGTATATACTGTATGTATGTGTGTGTATACTGGGTGTGAGTATATACTGTATGTATGTGTGTGTATACTGGAAGGGAAGATCTCTCCTTAAGGAGAGCACCGAACGAACGGCTTGTAGAGTTTTTGTTTTGCCTTTTCGCCCTCTACTTAGCATCTGCATATCACAAGGCATTATGGGAAAGGGGCTGAGAAGCCCACGGCGCCCTCTGTTGGTTGTAACAAATCCTCAATTTGCTTTTGACCCACCGAGTCTTGAGAAAGCAAAAAGGATTTTTTAGCCAAGCCAGTATCTCTCATCTACAGACAACGCTGTTTCGGGATTTTTGTCCCTCTTCAGTGCAGAGTAGAGAAGATACTGGCTGGCTGTGTGGGAGGCATCGGGTCAAAAGCAAATTGAGGATTTGTTACAACCAACAGAGGGCACTGTGGGCTTCTCAGCCCCTTTCCCATAATGCCTTGTGATATGCAGATGCTAAGTAGAGGGCGAAAAGGCAAAACAAAAACTTTACAAGCCGTTCGTTCGGTGCACTCCTTAAGGAGAGATCTTCCCTTCCTGAGCTACCGATGCCCCCCACACAGCCAGCCAGTATCTTCTCTTACTCTGCACTGAAGAGGGACAAAATCCGAAACAGCGTTGTCTGTGATGAGAGATACTGGCTTGGCTAAAAATCCTTTTTGCTTTCTCAGGACTCGGTGGGTCAAAAGCAAATTGAGGATTTGTTAAAACCCAAAACAGAGGGCGCTGTGGGCTTCTCAGCCCTTTCCATAATGCCTTGTGATATGCAGATGCTAAGTAGAGGGCAAAAAAGGCAAAACAAAAAACTCTACAAGCCGTTCGTTCGGTGCTCTTTTAAGGAGAGATCTGCATCTGAGCTACCCGATGCCTCCCACACAGCCAGCCAGTATCTTCTCTACTCTGCACTGAAGAGGGACAAAAATCCCGAAACAGCGTTGTCTGTAGATGAGAGATACTGGCTTGGCTAAAAAATTCTTTTTGCTTTCTCAAAACTCGTTGGGTCAAAAGCAAATTGATGTGTATACTGGGTGTGAGTATATACTGTATGTATGTATGTGTGTGTATACTGGGTGTGAGTATATACTGTATGTGTGTGTATACTGGGTGTGAGTATATACTGTATGTGTGTGTGTATACTGGGTGTGAGTATATACTGTATGTATGTGTGTATGTGTGTATACTGGGTGTGAGTATATACTGTATGTATGTGTGTGTATACTGGGTGTGAGTATATACTGTATGTATGTGTGTGTATACTGGGTGTGAGTATATAATGTATGTATGTGTGTGTATACTGGGTGTGAGTATATAATGTATGTATGTGTGTGTATACTGGGTGTGAGTATATAACTTTTATGTATGGTGTGTGTATTTCTGGGTGGTGAGTATATACTGTATGTTTGTGTGTGTATACTGGGTGTGAGTATATACTGTATGTGTGTGTATACTGGGTGTGAGTACTGTATGTATGTATGTGTGTGTGTGTATACTGGGTGTGAGTATATACTGTATGTGTGTGTGTGTGTGTGTGTATACTGGGTGTGAGTATATACTGTATGTATGTGTGTGTATACTGGGTGTGAGTATATACTGTATGTATGTGTGTGTATACTGGGTGTGAGTATATACTGTATGTATGTGTGTGTGTATACTGGGTGTGAGTATATACTGTATGTATGTGTGTGTGTATACTGGGTGTGAGTATATACTGTATGTGTGTGTATACTGGGTGTGAGTATATACTGTATGTGTGTGTATACTGGGTGTGAGTACTGTATGTATGTGTGTGTGTATACTGGGTGTGAGTATATACTGTATGTATGTGTGTGTGTATACTGGGTGTGAGTATATACTGTATGTATGTGTGTGTATACTGGGTGTGAGTATATACTGTATGTGTGTGTATACTGGGTGTGAGTATATACTGTATGTATGTGTGTATACTGGGTGTGAGTATATACTGTATGTATGTGTGTGTGGTGTGGTTTTACTGGGTGTGAGTTATATACTGTGTATAGTGTGTGTATACTTGGTGTGAGTATATACTGTATGTATGTGTGTGTATACTGGATGTGAGTATATACTGTATGTATGTGTGGTGTATACTGGGTGTGTGAGTTTTATTATTTATGTATGTGTGTGTATACTGGGTGTGACTATATACTGTATGTATGTGTGTGTGTATACTGGGTGTGAGTATATACTGTGTGTATGGATGTATGTGCGTGTGTATACTGGGTGTGAGTATATACTGTGTGTATGGATGTATGTGTGTGTGTATACTGGGTGTGAGTATATACTGTGTATATGGATGTATGTGTGTATATACATTTTGTATACTGTGTGTTCATTTATAATGTGTATGGGTGCGTATATATACTGTGTATACTGTGAATGGGTGTGTATATACTGTGTATACTCTTATGTGGCTATATACTGTGTATAGGTGTTTATATATAGTGTGTATACTTTGTATGGGTATAGGTGTGTCTTTATAATGTGTGTATATTTACTGTCTGAATGTATATACTGTATGTGTACTGTAAGTATATAGTGTATGTATTTTGTGTATATATAGTATGTGTGTGCAGTGTGTATACACTGTGTTTGTATATAGTGTGTGTAGTGCATGTGTATATAGATATTGTATGTGTGAATTTAATGTTTTGTATGTACAGTGTGTTTGCATAATGAGTGTATATAGTGTGTATACATAGGGTGGACCTAGACTATATTAAAAACATTGTCACACTGCAAATTCTTTCATACCTGACTGATGATGAGATTAATAGGTAGATATAAAATATATGATACATAGGTATAGGGTATATAGATAGATTTGAAATGAATTGATATGAGATATATAAGATAGATAGGAATGAGATAGATAGATAGATATGATAGAAATGAGATAGATGCATAGATATGAGATAGATAGATAGATAGATAGATAGATAGATAGATAGATAGATAGATAGATGAATGTTACCATAGATATATATGAGAGAGGTGGATGTGAGAGAGGTTGATAGATAAAAAATATTTGAAATAGATTGATATAAGTGACATGTATAACATAGAAAGGTATGATAGATGACAGATGATATAGAGAAATACATAGTAGATAGATAAGAGATACATAGGTAGATATATATGAAATAGATATGAGATATAGATAGATGAAGTTAATAGATTGAGATAGATATGAGCTGGATATACGATACATAGGTATTTAGATATGACATGATGTGTGTCTGTGCTGCTGACTGGCTGTTTCTGGGCAGGGTGGGCCGAGGCTGCAACTTCTTCCTGTGCTGGTACCTGGTCCAGGCGCAGTTGGGTGACACTGGGACACTATTGGTGTCCCTGGAGGAGACGTCCATGGTTATGTGATTACCATACTAGAGGAATGATGTCCTGGAGGCCATCCCTGAGTCCATCTCCTAAGAGCAGGTAAGGGGAGCACACTGTTTACATTACATTTTAGTCAGGTGGAGGGGGAGGAGGGGGGGTGGGGACATCATTTGTTTTTTTTTTTATGCTTTTCTTTCCTGTCTGCTTTGCCTCCTGCAGAATTTTCTGTCCAACTTTTTACAGTCACAGAAACTTCTGCAGGATGTATGGCCGACTGCACTGAAGGGCCTAACTGTAACCAGCAGATCACTAGAATGACAATATACTGCAGTGCACAAGTGCTATGGTATATTGCTCCAGTGATCATTTCTGAAAGTACCAAAGAGAGATTGGGGAAAGAAAAGAAAAATTTATATCACACGGTAAACTAGAAAAACCCGAACAGGTCCGGGTGCCACCTCCTAAACATGCCCCGAACTTCTCCATTCAGAGGCTGGGGGGGGGGGGGGGGGCGCCAAACTGACTTCTCGCACCTGGGCCCATGAGCCCTTAGCTACGCCCCTGCCTAAAAGATAAATACAAGGAGATAGTTTGGGTACTCCAGGCCCACAAAAAAAGCTGTCAAGATAATTATAGCACAAATCACTGGACGTAAATATAAAACATAACTTTTACTAGATAGAATAAAACCCGTTTAATTCAAAAAAATATATCCAGAAATATATAGGCTGTATAAGGACAAAATCCCTGAGAAGCCCTATACTAGTGTCTGCCTAACAATATACAGAAAACATCATCCTAAAAAGGACGGTCCTGTCTGGAACCTTGGACTAATAAGCCCTAATACTCCCTTGGTTAGTTATTTAAATATTAGCAATGCACGAAAAATTTAACCGATCAAAGAATACCAATACCAATCCTGGATACCTTCAAGTCCAGGTATACAAAGCTGAATGATGAAACTCGGATCCCAAAACCTAGGCACCTAGAACTGGTATTGGTAATCTTTGACCAGTTTAATTTTTTGTGCATTGCTAATATTTAATATTTAAATAACTAACCAAGGGCTTATTAATCCAAGGTTCCGGACAGGACCGTCCTTATTAGGACGATGTTTTCTGTATATTGTTAGGCAGACACTAGTATAGGGCTTCTCAGGGATAGTGAAGACACACCTGGATTGTGTCCTTGTACAACCTATATTTTTCTGGATATATTTTTTTTTAATTAAACGGGTTTTATTCTATCTAGTAAAAGTTATGTTTTATATTTACGTCTAGTCCAGTGATTTGTGTTAGAAAATGTCCTCCAATGCGCTATGCGCGTCTCCTGAGGTCCAGCATAATTGTCAGCCGAGACTCCACATAGCTGCTCAAGCTTTGCAACATACCTGCAACATTTTGGGGACTTGACAAAGGAGGCTTGGCCTCTGAAACGTCGCGGATATGTTGCAAAGCTTAAAAAGTACCCATCAGCTCTACACAAACACACAAAATATAGTAGTAGGTGAAATCTTAAGACTTTTTTCCAGTACATGTCATTACCAATGCAGAGGGCTCACCTCAGTATTACAGGGGGATAGATTTTACTTTCACTTTCTTAGCAGAGGTCTGTGTGTAGCAAGGATTCTTTTTGTTGAGAGAAAACAACTGTGCAGGGGGAGCTGAGGACATAGCTGCTTGTACAGGGTAATCTGAGTCTCTCACTACATACACTGCAGCAGGCACAGAACACAGAGGACATAGTGTGACAGGGTTTACAGGAATCTAAATTACACTGCTGCTAGTGTTATTTCCAGCACAGACATAGCAGCCCAGAGAAAATCAGTGTCCTCATGATGTAGACGTCCTGACTCCCCCCCCCCCCCCCCCTGCACAATGGACTCTTGCAGCTCAGAAGTAGCACAACTGTCAACATAGTCATACATCAAGCTGTCAGGGGCTGATTTGGCCTCGACTTCAGAGCTGTCTTAAAGGGACAGCGCTTTTTTTAAAAAACTGAATTACAGGTGAAATGCTTTGATTTTCCTAATGAAGCATATTTAAGGAAGTGTGTGTATTTTAGTCTCATGTTACTTCATGAGGTTACCCTGGAGGTGATAGGAACTCTTTAAGCAATTATATGGAGTCTTGGCTGACACTTATGATGAATATCAGAAGACGCACTGTGGAGGACATTTTCTAAATCGCATGTAATCTATGAAGATTTGGTTATGTGCAATAAACAGTGTTTAAGCTGCAAAGTAATGCAATATTTGTTGGAATTCAGAAGCTAAGAATATATTCCTTGTCAAAGAATAATAAGACTAATGAATATTTATTGCTGAAAATTTTATTTATTTAATTGTGAGTTTAATGGGGGGAGTGTGGAGACCCGTACATTGCCATTTTGCACAGTCACCAAGAAAAGTGATACTTAATCCAATAAAATAGTTATATAGTGAAAGTTACAGATTTCTTTTCTGGAAGCAGCAATCTCTGGTTTAGCAACATAGCTGACTCTTCAAGCTTGTTAATTGCTATATTGGGTTCAGAAAAAACACACAAAAAAAAAATAAAATTGAACAATATTATTTCTATTATGTTATAGAGTTTCATCACTGGTGAGGCCAAGGTATCACCAAATCCATCAATAGTGTAACCCCTTAACAAAAAGTTTGCTAAGTCCTTTTACAGAAGGGAGGTTTCTTATAAAGAATATATCTTGGGGAAGAGGCGGGTGGGGGTTCTACAAGGGGATGCTTATCTATTCTTTTTCCCACTCTTTCCATATAGTTATCTTAAAATATGCAAATATGTAACCTCATACATACAGACTGTTTTAGCAAGAAAAAAAAAGTCACTTCAATGAAATTCTTCTTTTCCCTCAAAATTAAGAAATATTAAACCTGATTGGTTGCTATGGGCAACACTGACCTTTTCTGTTAGTTTTGAGCAGTTTTTATACATGAATGCCTTCACTTAGAATACTGCTGGATTTTGAGGGAATTTAAAAACCTGATGAGTTTCCCTTAGTGGGTTAAAAATACAGTAAACTTTAAACATTTCTATACTCCCAAATTTGTAATTTGAGTTAAAACTATATAGTTGGAACAAAGTATAGTAGTCTGTGCTATTTTATTCCATTAATCCATTTGTTCTCCTGAATTCACTGATTAGCTCATAGACTTCACTTTGTATTTCAGAGTAATAATAGTTCTAATAAAATAATTCAGCATCAGGTCAACTTGAGATTTAAGGTGTTGCTTAGTATATCTGTTTATTTAAAGTGCTGATCTACTACAATTGTGGAAACGTTTCAAAGAGAAAAAGTTTACAAAAAATAAGTTAGGCTAGGAAATTAGATTATAAAATACGAAGCATAATTTAGTAAACTATGCTTTTTAGTTCGACTTCTTTACAATTGCAGATGGACCACTATTTCCAGTTGCAGTGTCAAAACTACGAACAACTTAAAGTGGACCTGTCACCTCCTGGAAAACCACGTGAAGCAATAGCAGACTAAAATATAAAAATGTTCTCCAGTATATATAATCAGAAAAATTCAAACAATTCACCTATCAGTTTGTAATAAAGATATGGTCCTTTAACACATAGAGCCTTGAAACAGACTCTTCACAGGCAGCAGTGATGGATCACTACTTTTACAGCTCTGTGAGACTTTCATTCTTCTGTGCTGGAAGAGTTTCAGATTAAACCTTTGCAAGCAACTGTGCCTTCTTCTAGCAGATTAAACATTTACAAGCAGCCACGCCTTTCTGCTTTAGCTAGCCAGTATAGTACACAGGAACATCTTATTACATGGCTGATAAGTAACAATATTCTGTATGAGGTAAAGTTCAGGCTTCTAGTAGGAGGTGACAAAAATCTTCACTGGATTTGCTTTTCACTGATTCTCTGCCCATGGGGAGGCATTGGTGATTTCATTTATCAGTTTTTATGTATTTCTAAGAATAGGTAACTCCAGTCCCCATTATCTTCTATGGACCCGCAACTCAACAAAACTGCCAAGCAGGCGATTTGATGAGTTATGGCATGTTCACACGGCGGATTTGGCCGCGGGTTTGGCCACGGGTTTCGGCACGGTTGCCACGGCTGAAACCTCGTGAAAACCTCGCCTCAAACTCGCGCCTCCCGACGAGGTTTATCGGCGCGCGGTTTCGGCGCGGTCGGGGCGTGGCTTGTGCAAGGTTTTCACTCATACAAATTAATAGGCAGGACAAAACCCGCACCCCAACCACGCTGAAAAGCACGGCGAAACCCACGGCGACACCGCGCCGAAGACTCGCTGCAAGAATTGACAGGAGACTTCTCAAACACGCGCAGTAAGGCCGCGCCGTGTGAATAGCAACGCGGTTTCCCATAGGAAACCATGTTATGAACTGGGGGCGTTTGGGGCGAGGCTTGAACAAGGTTTTTTGCCGCGGCAACCACGCCGAAATCCGTGGCCAAATCTGCCATGTGAACATGCCCTAATTGATAACTGCCAGTTCTGAACACACAGTTCTGTTTACCATTACATTGCTGTATAGAATCAGAGTTGGTTCCTCCCAGAAAATGAAAATAAAACCTTTGTCCCTGTATTTCTGAGGGAAATCATTTGATTTGCTAAGGATAAGTATTTGAAAAAAAAGTCATATTATCTTATCTAATGTCACTTTTGTCTTTTTTCCAGAAGTAATAGAATATGGATAAGTATCATTCATTCAAAGCTGTAGCATGTATGGCCCAGTACTTGAACATACTAACACTGTATGGCAGATATTTAGTACAACTGAGCTCATTATACAATATTCTTTAAATGGAAACACCCAGTTTCAAAACCTGAGGCTTATAACTGGGTAACTTTACATTATCAGTCTCACTGATGTACTTTATCTTACAGCACAGAAACACACCAGATTTCCGCAGTGCTGACATGATACAGGTCGAAGGAATGTCCTCTCACAGAAATTGTGGATAAATCCCATTTTACAATCCAATACTGAGCTAGCTTTCATGAAATATGAAGTCATCTCCTGTTTACTGATTTTTCCATCCCTGCACACAAAGGAAGACAAAAAAGATAAAGCATTATTTTACAAAGAAAGCCAAGGCCTGCAGAGAAGTTTCAGATTTATCTGAATATGCTAAAAAATACAAAAAATAAAACAATAACCAGAGAAACAACACAAAAACAACAAAATAAAATATATGAGTAAAAATAGAAGCTCTAATAGCAAAACCGAGTATCTTATTTAGGAGAAACACATTTGTTAAGGTCACAGGAAAAGCCTGGAATATCACTATCTGAGCTGAAATTAATAGGAACACATGCCAGAATCTGGATGTTATTCATTCAAAATATTCAAATGGCATAATTTTTTCACATAGAAAATCCAATGCAGAATCCATAACTAAAGTACACACCCTTCAAACATGAATTTAGGACATGTACTTTAAAATATAGATGCAGATTTTGCTGCGTTTTTTACAAGGATTCTGCATCAAAGAAGTGACATATCACTTATGTTTTTCATACATCATGGATTTGACTGAGTGAACTATAGCAGGGATTTACTCTAAGATTATCAGCAGAATGTAGAGTCTGGGTAGTGAGTGATAGATACAGAAGGATATATGGGGGAAAGGGTGTATCACTGTGGAGATCTTTATTGGTTAATGAGAGATTAGTTCAGTTGAATGGGCAACCACTACAGTGACTGGAACAGAGAAGAGGCATTGGTATGGTAGCTGGAAAGAAAGATGTGCTTGGCTGCTGCATTCTGAATAGATTGGAGAGAGGAGAGTTTAGAGAAAGGAAGACCAATTAGCAGGAAGGCCTAATTACTAAACCACCTTAAAGTGGTTGTTTCACAATGCTGTTTCACAGAGCCAAAAGCAGCTTTCATTCATGCATTCTGTCTCTTCCTGGTTAGACTGTGGGTGGTTCTGTAGCAGTGATTAGCATATCAGCTCTGTATTCAAAGGTCTGCTAATTAATGTAACATGAGAGAAGGATATGTTTATCTAAAGTCCAGAGAAGCTTCAGTGCTAAACAAAAGTAATTAGTCTTCTTTGTTTGTGAGATCAGAGAACACTCAAGCTCTCAAGCAGCCTGAACTTCTGTGTGCCAACCTGTGTTATGACATCATCCCTGCTATCAGATAAGACAAAAAGCAGGGGAGAGCAGGGCAGAGCAGGTCATTAATCTAGAGAAACCTGAGTGTTCTCAGAGTAGAAAAAAAATCACTTATCTCCTCCACAAAGAAAAATAAACAAAGCAATGGAAAACTTCTTCAATGACTTCTCCCTATATGTTGAAAGCTAATCTTTATAGTGTGACAACGCCTTTAAAGATGTTTTCTAAGTGAATACATTGATGGCTTGTCCAAAGGATATTCCATATATTTGTGATCAGTGGGAGTCTAAGGCTACATCTACACGACAAGGACAAAATATTGGTCAGATACTGGTTTTCTGATTTCATGTGGCCCATTTAATTGAACAGTACTTTAATCCGCTGTTTTCAGGTGATCTCAGAAAATTGGCTTTTCTATTGAGGTCTATGGAGATGATTTAAAGTGGGATTTTTGTACATTCCAAATACCGAATCTTAAAAATCTTAAAAATCCGACAGTAAATCACTGCCATGTAGACATAGCCTACCACCCAGGAAAACCATGATCAACACAATGAAAAGACTAAGGTGTTCATCTACTCTTGCAGCTGTGCATTGTACTGTAGCTCAATCACATCCAGTTAAATGGAGCTGTGCTTACAGCCATATCAGCGCATGTAAGACCAATCCACTATGCCATACATTTTGAAAGGGCCATTTTGCTTAATCACCAATGGACCCCGATATTTACGATATTTGGTTAAACTTGATGGACATACAGTGAAGGAATTAATTATTTGATCCCTGGCTGATTGTGTAAGTTTGCCCACTGAGAAAGACATGAACAGTCTATAATTTTAGGTTAATTTTAACATTGAGGGATAGAATATCCAAAATAAAATCCAGAAAATCAAATTGTATAAATTATATTAATGTATTTGCCTTTTGCTGAGAGAAATAGGTATTTGATCCCTCTGGCAAACAAGACTTAATACTTGATGGCAAAACCCTTGTTGGTAAGCACAGCAGTCAGATGTTTTTTGTAGTTAGATGATGAGGTTTGCGCACATGTCAGGAGGAATTTTGGTCCACTCCTCCTTGCAGATCATCTCTAAACCATTAAGATTTTGAGGCTGTCACTTGGCAACTCGTAGCTTCAACTCCCTACTTACGTTTTCTATGGGATCAAGATCTGGAGACTGGCTAGGCCACTCTATGACGTTAATGTGCTTCTCTTTGAGCCATTCCTTTGTTGCATTAGCTGTATGTATTGGGTTATTGTCTTGCTGGAAGACCCGGACATGACCCATTTTTAATGTCCTGGTGGGGTGAAGGAGGTGGTCACTCAGGATTTTACGGTACATGGCTCCATCCATTCTCCCATTGATGCAGTGAAGTAGTCCTGTGCCCTTAGCGTAGAAACACCTCCAAAACATAATGTTTCTACCTCCATGCTTGGTAGTTGGGATGGAGTACTTTGGGTCATAGGCAGTATTTCTCTTCCTCCAAACACTGCGAGTTGAGTTAATGCCAAAGAGCTCAATTTTTGTCTCTTCTGACCACAGCACCTTCTCCCAATCACTCACAAAATCATCCAGGTGTTCATTGGCAAACTTCAGATGGACCTGCACATGTGTCTTCTTGAGCAGAGGGACTTTGCAGGCACTGCAGGATTTTAAACCGCTATGGCGTAATGTGTTACCAATGGTTTTCTTGGTGACTGTGGTCCCAGCTGCCCTGAGATCATTAACAAGTTCCCCCCGTGCAGTTTTAGGCTGATCTCTCACTTTCCTCATGATCAAGGATACCCCACGATGTGAGATTTTGCATGGTGCCCCAGATCGATGTCGATTGACAATCATTTTGTATTTCTTCCATTTTCTTACTATTGCACCAACAGGTTTATCCTTCTCACCCAGCATCTTAATTATGGTTTTGTAGCCCATTCCAGTTTTGTGCAGGTCTGTGATCTTGTCCTTGACATCTTTAGAAAGCTCTTTGGTCTTTGCCATGTTGTAGAGGATAGAGTCTGACTGATAAATTGAGTCTGTGGACATGAGTTTTTTTATAAAGGTGATTATTTAAGACAGCTGTCTTTAATGCAGGTAATGAGTTGATTAGGAGCATCTAACTGGTCTGTAGGAGACAGAACTCTTAATGGTTGGGAGGGGATCAAATACGTATAATTTATTTAATTTATACAATTTAATTTTCTGGATTTTGCTTTGGATATTCTATGTCTCAATGTTAAAATTAACCTACTCTTAAAATTATAGACTGTTCATGTCTTTGTCAGTGGGCAAACTCACAAAATCAGCAAGGAATCAAATAATTATTTCTTTCACTGTGTATTTTTTAACTGTACTAAGTATGAAATTATAACATATTAACAGTTATGTTAAAGATAGACCATAAATATATACTCCCAACATAGTTGACACACTGCTTCAGAGTAACAGCTCTGTTTTAATTAGGGCGTTTGCATTATGTTCTAATGGTACCTGTTAACTGTCCCTTTAACTCCTTAAGCCAAACACCTGAAAAGTACTTAATTAACAGAACATTTTTCTAGTCTTTGCCTCCTTGTGCTTCAACAGTCGTAACTTTTTTATTTTTTCAATGATGCAGTTGTCACTTGTTTTATTCGGGACAAGTTGTACTTTTTGGGGTAACAGTTTAAGTTCACTTACAAATTTATTTATTTTATTTTTTTTTGTTTTTTTTCTAATTTTTTTTTACACCATTCTCATTTCACACTTAATAACTTGTTAGATTAATGCTATAGGTTATTACGGCAGTGTAGATACCTAATTTGTGTAGGTTTTTGTGTGTGTGTGTAATGTAAGCACACTTATTTTTTATTAAAGATTTATTTTATTATTTATTTATTTTTCTACACTTTTTCATGTTTTTTCCTTTCTTTTTTTGAAATCCCATTAAGGGATAACTGTTTTACACTTTTTTTTTTTTACACTTAGTAATGTATTAGCATATTCCATTCAAATATGCTAATACATTATAATCTGTGTCTGTTTGACACAGGCAGCAATCAGGGCAGCACACAGTGTGCCCTGATTGCTGGCTTCTTATGCAGACAGCCCTGGGGCCACTCTGACTGTGCAGCTATTCTCTGGGCTCTGTCGGGTCACCGAAGTCCCAATCACCCGACAGAACAGGGAAAAGCCCTTTGATTATGCTGCGGTCATGAACCGCGGCAATCAAATGGTTAAGTGCCAGACAGCAGAGGTTTCCCCTGCTCCCCGGCACTTGCAAAGGCTGTGCTGGGAACAGGGCTGTAAAGTACAGCTCTGTTCTCAGCACAGCAAACCCCAATGTCTGCAGCGATGCCATAAGACGTTGCTGCAGATGAATGACCTGCACCGCCCGACGTCAATGGTCGGTGGCCGGTCGTTAAGGGGTTAAAGTGTGCAGCAGAGGGCATAATGAAATACACTTCATTGTTGACTATACGGGTATGTTCACACAGTGTATTTTAGAGTGTAAATTTCCGCTTCAATATATGCTTTGAAATCTGCTTCAAAAACCAACTTCTTAGATTATTCATGTATATTATGAAGCGTACTGGCAAAAGAGTGGCGTTTACACACTGAAAATACACTCTACCATTGTTTCTATGGAGCCTTTACTCACGAAAATTCCTCAAGAATTGACTAGACACTTAAATTCACATGAGTAAAAGCGTTGCAAAATATGTGCCGTAATTACCGCTTGTTGTGTGAATGACGCCGCATATCTTACATCAGAAGCAATGAGAAGCGCTTGGAACATTGTTTGAAGCATATTTTAGCGTGTATTTCCGTACAAATTATGCTCCAAAATACACGTGAAAATACGCCGTCTGAACATATCCTAAATGTCTAGGAGGTGGCTGCATATTTCTGCACAGATGTTCTGGAACAACTGTGCAGAGAGTACAGCTGTAAACAAAGTGTGCAGGTGCATGACTGGAGAGCTGGCTATCCGTAATAGAAGGCTCTCCACTGAGAAGGCAGGGACAGTGTATTACCATCCCTGCCTTCCAGATGGCTGTACATACAGCAATCAACACGTGCTGTATATACAGACTAACAGGAAGGCTCCTGGCTAAGTTTTAACCTGCTGCTAGATTTTAATACACCCAGATCAGCTCAGTAGTAAGTACAAGGGGTTGTTTTCCCCTGCATTTTTTCTTTAACTGAGGATTTCTGTATATACCCCAGTTATAGAGGAAATCAGAAAAACATGTAAGTGATATAAAAATGCCCTCAAGAGGTCTTTTTCTGACCTTAGGGGGAGCACAATATGTAAAAAAAAGTAGTAATAATAAACATATACACACATCATAGCATATTATTAAAAAAACATTAAGGGCGACATGCATGTTTGGGAGTTGCGCCTGTTTTCTGGCGAAAACGGCGCCTCATCGATCCGAATCCCCTGTTGGATGCAGTGATGCGATGTTAGGTGAAGCCCTCGCCACTTTCGGATGAGCCTCACATGAAGAGGCGTGCAATGGGCGCAGTGTGGGCGTTCTGGGGCGGGACGCGGCTCATTCGAAAACTCCGAGGCATGTATGATCGCGGGTCGGCAAAGTGCAGCGCATTGCAGCGCTCGCCAGCTCCGACAGGCAGACCTAGTTGATTCTGGTCTAAATGAGCCGGAGGAGGCGAAGTGAAGCGAGAACGTAACATGAGAGGAAACATATAGAAGATCGCAAAAGAAATCTTCGGCTCTCCGCTCCGTGCGGCATGGAGTATGATTGCAAAAAAAAATCACTTTTATTACGTGTAAAACATGATCAGAAAAAGAGCTCAAACCTTCTAAAAAAATAAATTAAAAAAATCACTTTCCAAAAATCTAGAACGGCGCAACATCAGGAATTAGGATCTTTGAAACTGCCGGGAAATACAGTAATTCAAATTCTGTAAGCGCTTCTCATTGGTCGGCAGAAACCAGCCAATCAGAATACGAGCGACAGTGACCCATTAAGACCTATGGAGAAGTATTGACCAATCAAATTCAAAGGCGGGACAGTTCAAAATACAGTAAAAATGCAGAAAAGAGCTGATTGGTTGAGCTAGCGGGGGCTTGGCTATTCCGGCCAATCAGAGCGCGAGCTACTTTGTTCCATTGTAGTCTATGGCCAGATCGGGGCAATGAAATCTCGGCTCTCAGCGCCGTGCGGCATGGAGTCTGATTTAAAAAATCGTTTTTATTAGGTGTAAAATATTATCTGAAAAAGAGCTGAAACCTTCTATAAACATAAATCAATCAAATCCCTAACAACGCGTTTGTCGCCGACATACATGAGGCGCAAATTTCGCCAGAAAACTGGCGAAAACGTGCGCTCCGATGCGGCGAGATTCATACATGTCGCCCTAAAAGCCCAAACTGCAACTTTTAGCACAAACCTCGACAAACCTAAAATTTTATATCACCTATATATAAATGTAAAAAGTGACATAAATACAAAATGTATTTTAGAGCCACTTGTACTGGTAAAAAAATGAATTACAGTAGTTTAAAAATGTGAAATTTTCCCTACAATAATATAAAAGAAATTCGTAGAATAACCAAATGCGAAAAAATCTTAAAGCGTTTAGACCTGCACACACTAAAAAAAAAAAGGAAAATGTGCCTGTAAGGGGTAAACCGCCAAGTCATGACCTAGTTAATAAACAGAATCTCATAATGTCATAAGAAAATGTACACAGCAGCTCAAGTGAACCCTCTAATCACTGCTGAATGGCCAACAGAATTTGAATATTTTTATATACACTTAAATCGGTCCTTTTCACCTTGTAATGTAGGGTAAGTAAAAGGGAAAAATGTTGTATCACATCTGTTATGTCTGTGCCTTTAAAACAGCTCAATTGTACTGAACACACTTTATCTGGTCCTAATTCCACTTCTTCAATCCCAACACAGGATCTCCATGTTCACAGTTTCACCTACAATATTCCTTTCCCAATAGAAATAAATAAATTCACACTTACTGATTTTGGTCTATCTCATCAAAGGCACATAGGTAAGGAAAGTTGCCCCGAACACTGCAAAACTCTTCTTGAGAGATGTGCCCATCACCATCTTCATCAAAAAGTCGAAACACAGACTGTGGTAAGGAGATCATTAGTTTATGAGATTACTATAAAGCATATAAGAAACTAAAAAACAAATATGACTGATTATAAGGTACTAGAATCTAAAATTGTTAATTTTTTATTCCAGGTTTACCCTCTAGCCATGGGCACTGCCAGGGCA